>PVHX01022020.1:0-28534 GCA_004024805.1 Geosciurus inauris | reverse complement strand
CAGAGCACTGATCTCCAGGATATATAAAGAGCTCAAAAAACTTAACACCAAAAAACCAAATAATCCAATCAATAAATGGGCTAAGGAGCTGAATAGAAACCTCTCAGAAGATGATGTACAATCAATAAACATATATATGAAGAAATGTTCAACATCTCTAGCCATTAGAGAAATGCAAATCAAAACTACCCTCAGATTTTATCTCACCCCAGTCAGAATGGCAGCTATCCAAAATACCAGCAACAATAAGTGCTGGCGAGGATGTGGAGAAAAAGGTACTCTTAAACATTGCTGGTGGGATTGCAAATTGGTGCAACCAATCTGGAAAGCAGTATGGAGACTGCTTAAAAAACTTGGAATGGAACCACCATTTGACCCAGCTATCCCACTCCTTGGCCTACACCCTAAAGACTTAAAAACAGCACACTACAGTAAAGCAGCCACTTCAATGTTTATAGCAGCACAATTCACAGTTGCAAAACTGTGGAAACAACCCAGATGTCCTTCAATAGATGAATGGATAAAGAAACTGTGGTACATATACACAATGGAATATTATTCAGCAATAAAAGAGAATAAAATTATGGCATTTGCAGGCAAATGGATGGAACTGGAAAGCGTTATGCTAAGTGAAGTAAGCCAATCCCAAAAAACCAAATGCCGAATGGTCTCTCTGATTAGTGGATGCTGATGAATAAGGGAGGTGGGAATGGGAAACATAAGAGAAATAGAGAAACACTGGACGTGACATGGGGGAGGCAGGGGGCAGGATAGGGGAATGGGTATAGTAAAGATGGTTGATAAAAAAAATATATAAATATATATATATATATATATATATATATATATACTGTTCATTGAAAGTGCATATAAAGATGTTTAATATGAAAAAAATACATTTTTTTAAATTAAGCAGAAGGAAAATATTATAGATCAGAAATATATATATGCAGTTAAAAGATTAGGAGGAGAAGAAGAAGAAGATGATAATGAGGAAGGAAGGGGAGGACCTCAGAAAAGGATAAAGGAAAGTAATTATCTTTTCATTCTTTCTTATTTGATCTAAAAGATAATTGTTTGTTTAAACCAATATTCATAACAATGCACAAGTAAAGTGAATAGCAGCAAGGTAACAATGTATAAGTTTCCTGCCCTAAAACTGAAGTAGTTTAATGTTATTTAAATTTGTTTTAGATTGTTTAAAAATACATATTGTAAACTCTAAAGCAATCACCAAACTATTTTAAAAATTAAAATCGATGTGCTAAAAGAAAAGCTAAAGTTAAATCATATAAAATATTCATGTAAAACCAAAGAAGGTAGAAAAAAAGGGAAGAGATGAGCAAAAGCCACAAATAGAAAATCAAGAACAGTAGACTTTAAGCAAATTGTATGGATAATCACTTCAAATGTGAAAGTCTAAACAAATTAATTAAAAGAATATCAGAATGTGGGGCTGGGATTGTAGCTCAGTGGTAGAGCGCTTGCCTCGCATGGGTGAGGCCCTGGGTTCAATACTCAGCACCATATACAAAGCAATAAAATAAAGACATTGTGTCCATCTACAGCTAAAAAAAATATTTAAAAAAAAGAATATCATAATGTAAGACAAAAACAAAACAAATCCCAATTATATGCTGTCTACTTATAATATACTTTAAATATAAGAACTGAGACAGGTTAAAAATGCATAGATGGATAAAATGTATACCAACAAATACCATATTGACTGCTAACACTAGTCAAAAGAAAATTGAAGTAGCTACATCAATTTTAGATAAAGACAACTTCATAAAAGGGGAGATTATTAAAAATAAAAAGAGACATTAGGTAATGATAAAGATGTCAATTCTCCAAGAAATTACAATCCCAACCATGGATACACTCAGAAAATATGAGGCATAAACTGATAGAACTATAGAACAAGACAACAACAATAAAAAAAAAAAACAGATAAATGTTTTAATTTTCCAGTTGGGATTTTACTGTATCAGTTAAAAATGTCTTCCAAATCTAGATAAGGGAAATACATATGAAGATGTTTTTTTCAATACCTAAAGAGGTTTAATGCACACAGTCATAAACTAATAAATGTTAACAACTAGCTTAAGGTGAGGGAGGAGGAGAAGCCCAGATCTGTATCTGATAGTTTTCTGTAATGTAGATTCTCCCACCATGGCCAATTTTCAGCTAGCAACATGCTGTCCCTTAATGTGAAGTTAAGTGTGCACAGTGGTCTCACACAAGTTGTTAAGAGCCAAACTTCATTATGCTTGCTGACTTATCTGAATATATCTAAGATTTTATTTGAACAAATAAAATTGTCATTAAAATGTTTTTGAAATTAATTTGTTATATATGCTATGAGATAGGAGTTAATTGTCTTCAGATTCGATATTTAATTGTGCCAGTACCATTACTAAATAAACTATTTTTTTCTCATATTGAATTCAAATATTAATTTTGTTATGGTAGAAAATAATTTATGTATGTGGTAAACTATTTTTGGATACCAGTACGCTGTTGTATTTTTACATTTGCTTCCTTTTTTTTACAGCATCATACAGATTTGCTTATGGTGACTTTATAGTTTTGCTCTTTGGAAAGACAAATGTTCTACTTATTACTTATGGTTTTTAATTATCTTTAGGAATTAGTACACATGTGAATTTTAAAGTCATATGATCTAATCATTTAAAAATGAAGTTCTACTTACAGTATCATTAAATATATATTAATTTTGATTAAAATGACTTTTGTGACATGGTATAAGTTTTCTGTTAAAAAATCTTTATATTTAGGTAGTTTAATTTTATTTTTATCTTTGAGATTTATGAGGCATCGATGTTGATTTTATCAAAGGACTTCTCAAAATCTATTAGTATAATAATATTTTTCCTTAACAATGGGATGATATTTTTTGTTGATAGAAATCCATTCTATTATTGAACCATCCTTGCATTACTGGATTTGGATTTTTTTTTTTGTACAACTATATTCAACTATATTTGTCTAGTTTTCTATGGGAGAATCACATAGATTTGTTATACAGACTTCATAAGATAACAGAGAGTTACTCAGCATTTTCAATAGTCCGGCATAGTTTAAGTATTATGAAATTTATTTTTCAAATTTAGATACATAAATTAGGGGTATATTTACCTGTCCCAGTGTTTCATTTTATGTTAATCTTTAATCATCATTTTTAATCTATGCTAATTGATTTCATCAATTTTTTCTTTCTTTTGTGGTTTATGTTTGCTCATTTCTTTAAAATTTTAAATTTCTAGACATAAAATTGCAATTGTTTTTTTTTTAATATTTTTTTAGTTGTTGATGGATCTTTATTTTGTTCATTTATTATTTACATGTGGTACTGAGAATCGAACCCAGTGCCTCATGCATGCTAGGCAAACGCTCTACCACTGAGCTACAGCCCCAGCCCCAAATTGCAATTGTTTACAATGTGTTAATCATGAATATTTTCACTCTTCCTTTGTCATTCTTCTTCCTTAAGCAGCCTGATACAGTATTTACCAGAATTTTTTTTCCCCAATGGACCAACTTGGAATTTAGCCATCCAGTATATTATCAGTTTGTATTTTTGTTTATCTAGTATTCATTTCAGCACTTTTACTTCCCTCTTCCTAATTTCCTTATATATATATATATCTTGTTCTACAACTTCCAATAATTTGAGACAATAGTTATATTCTTATTTTTAGTTTAGAAGGTATTTAAACATTGTCTTTTGATTAAAGATCTTTCTGTGTGTGTTATAACTTGTGATAAAAATGATTTCCTTTTTATGGTTTTCTTGCTCATTGGTAATTATTTTTATATTCTCTGATCCAAAGATTTTGTAGGTTTCCTAACTACTAAGAAGTTAGTACTTATATCATCATTTGTTTAAATTCATTATTTACTTTAATTTTATTGGATTCCATAGAAAAATTGTGGCTTTTAAAATTTTTCTAAGAATCTAGTTTTATGGGGCTGGGTTTGTGGCTCAGTGGCAGAGCACTTGCCTCTCACATGTGAAGCACTGGGTTCGATCCTCAGCACATAAAAATAAACAAAATAAAGATATTGTATCCATCTATAACTAAAAAATATTTTTTAAAACAAGAATCTAGTTTGTAATAATTGTGGCTATATATTTATGCATATTACAATCTTGTATATATGTAAATATATATATAAACTTTGCATCTTAATGATGTATTATATAATCTATATAAGTTTGTAATATTTCATTGAATTTTTTTCATGCCTTTACTAACCTTTATATGGTAAATGCATTCAACTATAAAAGGACTATATTCAAATATCTCATATTTTCGTGTACCTAGATAATCTTTCATTCAAGTTTGTTTTATTCTCTAAAACACCTTTAATGTTTAAATATATATGATTTTGTTTATTATATCCTTCTCATGTACCATGTTTTCATTGTTACCTACTATCCTTTTGGTACCATTTCACATTCTTAATTTTAATTCTCTATGTCTAATATTGATATTGTTATTACTGCTTGCTTTTAATTTGCAGTTCCCTGGTATCTCTTTGTCCTTGTTGGTTTTCTTTTATGATTTTGATGTTTACTTTTAAGTTTATTTCTTGGGAGCCATGTATTTCTGGGGTTTGTGTTTTAATCAAAACTGAGAGAGGCTTTAGAGAATTTAAAGCCATTATTTTTAGTTTGCTATCTGATATGCTTGATTTTATTTCTCTCATTTTAATTGGTTATTAACTATCACTCTTTATGATTTTTTGTTTTACCTATATATATCTTTACTGGTATGATCAAGTCATTATTTATTCCACTTATCTCCCTTACTAATTGGAAAGTCTTTTATTTTCCTACAAAGAAAAAGTAGGAAAAAAGTAACTGAGTCCTTACTCAATCATTTCATGAAAACAAGGCCCCTACCATTTCTTCTCCAACAATGTACCTTCTCCCAATCCAAAGGAGAAAATTGTAAAATGTATATAATTTTACACTACAAAGTTGCCCTCAGAAAAGATTTTTACTCCTTCTTGCACCTCAACTGATTGAATTTGACATAATTATCTATTCTTTTTTATCCCACACTAATTTTTCATTTGTTTCATCATTTAACATTATCTACCTATTTAGTTATTTAACTACATATGGAAGGATGGATTCATTACTCAGTGTTCTCTTCCCTTTTTCCCCCCTCTATGAATATCTCTCTTGAAATTCCTTTGTCACCTGGTTATAATCCTTTCTCAAGTATTTTCCTCACACAGGGTATGTGGTTTATGCATGTTTTTAAAAAATCAAACACCAACAAATACCTTTATTTCCCCTTACAGGTGAATGCTATGTGGGTTAGAATAATGGATTCCATTTTTAGATTTTCTCATACATATCTGTTGTTGTTATTCCTTGGTCTTTTAACTGCTAATGAACAAATGAGAAGTTGGATTCTAGTCTGATTCTCTTTTTATATAACCTGTTATGTGTATAGCAGACCTTTTCTTTATTTGTTTAGTTATTATATTCAGTCGTGTTTCTTTTTTTTAAAACTATTTTTGGTGACATGCAGATGTCTACCTTGTTTCACGATCTCACCCTATATTTTGTCAGACATGATCTGCTTATAAGACACATACCTGACATACTTGTGGATCTCCTTTCCCTCCTCAGCACTCCCTGATATATTAGATAGGAATAAAGAGACCAGAAGGATGGAAAGAAGTAACACCCATTGGAAGTGATAGTCCTCCCTGCCCCAGGATTCAGATATTGTAATAAGCATCTATGAGTACTTGTTGCAAGGTTCTTTGCATTTCCCTCTTGGCTGAATAAAGGCAGAGAGATGTTCTAGTGTAGGCACTCTTCTTTCAGCTTTCACTGGTGGTGATACACCTTAACATTCTTTCTAAGACATCCTTTGGTCCAGTTGTCAGATCTCTTAAATAATATACCTTTAAGATGTCAAACTTGGCTACCTTCTGCAGTGTCCTCTTGACTCATGGAAAATTCCTGTTTTTACCACATCAAGCAGGAAAGCAGCCTGCTCCACAGTTAACCTCAATCTATATCCGCTCTATCAATTTTCTTCCCACTTCCACTCCCTCACTTCACCAAAATACAAAAAAAAAACCAGAATGTCAGCTATATAAAAAAGATACCCAAACAAGGAATGAGATGCCAAGCTCCTTTTCTTTCAGGCATTTCTAATCTCCACAATTGTTTCTGGGGGCCTCCATCACTTGGTTGGATGGAAGTTTTTGTGGAAGAGGTTACTGAGCAGTCCAGATTTATAAGGGATGGTAAGGAAAAATCTCCAAGGCCAATTATGTACCGACCACTGAATTATGCTTCCCAGTTCTGTTCTCTGCTTAAAGAAATCAGGAGTACCAGTGATATTTGAGGATGATTCAGTAATTTGGTTTTTTTATAAGTTTGAAGCCATGTATATCCTAAATGTTTAGTACTTAAAGGTTCCTTGTCTCTTCCTTTGAGTACCAGTCTCCAGAAGTTCTATTCAATATCCAGTTCTACAGCTTAGCTTCTGTTAATTTAAGGTTGCCACTAGTCTATCTTCTATGTATGTGCATGTTTGGCTATCTACAAATAAAAGCTGTGCTGTTTCTTTCTTTTTTTTTTTTTTTCCGGTTTGCATGTTAACAAACTCAAACAAAATGTAAGATAATATTGGAAGATTTAGTAGAAATAAAATTTCTATTCTGAAAAACTATTACAGATTCGTGAAAAATCAGCACAGGAAAAAATGGTGACCCTTTCCTCACAAACTGTGGCCTCAGTTTACTCATACTAATTAAGACAGATGTCTTCAGCTGCAAAGACCTATCTCGTCATCACTGTAAAAAATACTTTGAGATAAGCCTTTGTGATAATCACAAATTTTATTTATTCACTGAACCCATTTGTTTGTATCTAGACAAATAATATGGTATCTAACTTTCATTTGTCATTACTCTCAGAATTGTCATAATGCACTCTTGTATTTGCTCACAAAAATTGTCTTGGTTCAGGGGACTTTCTAGTATAGCAGGTGTAGCATTTTATTTTACTGTGAAGTGCTACACTCTAAAGTATCGGCATAAACATTAGTCTAGGCTTCTGCCTCAGGCATTCACCACATATGATAGTAATGCAACAGTTTTTCATTACTAGGAAAATGTATTAGGGACATTGTATGTTAGAGAACAGACAGCAGAACTGAAAATAGAATAATGAGCAATGACTGAAGAAGCTACGTATATTTAAATTATCTCTCTCCCCCGCTCCCTCTCTCTCACACACACACAAACACACACATATACACATAAAGACAGGAGGCATAATAAGTATGAGCAACCACTCTGCAGAACAGAAATTGGATTCTAGTCTTTGTGTCTCTGGAGAAGAAATTAAAGGTCAAAAAGGATGGAGTTAAAGAGCAAGTTTTCCTACAACACAAGGAAGATATCCTTCAGCTCTCCAAGAATCCACTGGAGCTTCTGGTGGAGTTGAAAGGAAAGCAATGGAATTTTCCATTTCTTAGTGGAAAATTTATTACTGAAATTCATAAACACTGAAATAGAGAACCCATGGTCCCTCATAATTCTCTGCCAAGACTTTATGATTTACTTTTCTTTCCTTCTTAAAAAAGTCTAAATTTTTAAAAAGAGTATGAATTATTTACAACATACTCAAATACTCCTGTACAGTCATGCTTCACTTAATGATGGGACACATTCTGAGAACTGCATCATTAAGTGATTTTGTCACAGTGCAAATATCATAGAGTATACTTAAATTAACCTAAATGGTATAGCCTACTATATTCCTAGGTTATATGGTATGACCTTTTGCTTCTAGGGTTGTGTTGAATCAACTGCAATTGGCATCAGATAAAATTAATCTCAAGAGAAAATGATGCAATGATGCTGTAAACCAAGACGTATGTGGTGCTGCCAGCATTATGCAGCATGCAGCCATACAGGAGACATTTTTTATAAGTAGAAGGAATACACTCTAAATAATTAAAAAGTATGGTAAACTCATAAACCAGTGATGTAATATTTTAGTATCAAGTGTCATTATCAAGTATTGTGTACTCTACATATATACATAGGTGGCATAATTCTGTAAGACTAGTAGCCTAGCAGGATTTCTTGGATCACCACAAATCCGAGAGTAGGTAGAGCAATGCAACATTATAATGGCTATCATATAGTAGGCGGCAAGAATCTTTCAGCTCTATTATAATCTTTAGGGACCACCATGATATATGCTATCCATAGTTGACTAAAAGAACATTATGTAACATATGACTGCATTTATTCCTATCTTAAGAAATAAAGTGTTAACAAAATAATAGATGCTCCCTGTATGCTTTGATTCTAACACTTTTTCTTCTCCTTAGGAAAACATTATCCCCATTAAAAGAAGTATCATTGCCACATTTTCATTTATATTTTTACTGCATCAATCATCCCTCATAATAAATGGTATTAGGCAGAATTTTTATAAACTTTTGTATTGTTTTGTTTGCAGTGCTAGGGATCAAACCCAGGATCTCATGCACACATGCCAGATAAGCACTTTACCACTAAGCTACACCCACAATCCTCTAAGCTTTATGTAGAGTATCATACTTCATGTAAATTTGATCATGTAAACGGGTATTATGTATATATTCCACTGCAGTTTTCTCTTTTCATACAATATCTGCATTTCATCCATACTTAACATTAACAGCTATATTTGACTCATTTATGCATATTGACTCCATTATATGAATATATTCTAATTATTTTCAATTTTAGCCATTTTAAGCAACATTTCCATGAACATCCTTGTTAATGTTGACAAATTCAAGAATTTCCCCTTGGAGTATGTTACTGGGTGATACTATCTTCCCTTTTCCATGAGTTGGACTTGAAAACACAACATATAATTTTCTTCAAGTATATTTATTTTGGCTCAGATTATCTCTATTTTCTCCAATTGTTTTCAGATCTTTTCTTTTACTTTTCTCTTCTTTTACCGTTCCCCTCAAATCCCAAATTCTGGGTTATGAACAAATAAGACTCCTTTTCTTCTAACCACTTCACCAGACCACCAAACTACTTGAGCATTCCCTTTGCCCTGGGGTGTTTTTAGGCTGTGAAAGCACCAAATTGTAATATTTCATTTTTTTCCCTCTTCTTGCCATACTAACTCTGTACAATGTCACCTATATAATCTAATCAAGAGTAGGTATCCACTGCTTAAGGGATCTTATTAACCGAAAGACTATATAACTGTTGAGGTACTGTATTTATTAGACTTAAATTATTGTAATTTCAAAGGGAAGTCCTTGGGGAAGAAAAGGTAGAATTTAATTTTTTCTTCAACTTTTATGTTTTTTAATTTCCTTGATTGACACACAATACTTATATATATTTATAAGGTACAGTGGTGTTTTGATTCATGTATTCATTGAGCTATGATTGATCCAATGTAATTAGTGTATCTATTATCTTAAATTTTCATCATTTATTGATGATGAATATATTCAAAATCCTCTCTTATAACTATAAATGGAAAGATATTTCATGTTCATGGGTTGGAAGCATTAACACATTGTTAAAATGCCCATGTTATCCACAGTGCTCTACAAGCTCAATATAACACCTATCAAAATACTGATGTCATTGATAACAGCAAAAGAAAAAAAAGTTCTAAATTTGTGTGCAACCACAAAAGATCCCAAATAGTCCAAGTAATCTGTGGAGGAAAAAAAAAAAAAAACTAAAGACATCAAAAAACTTGACTTCAAAATATGCTTTTTTTTTTTTTTTCCCATACTGGGGATTGAACTCAGGGGTACTTGACCACTGAGCCACACCCCCAGCCCTATTTTGTGTTTTATGTAGAGACAGGGTCTCACTGAGTTGCTTAGCACCTCGCCATTGCTAAGGCTGGCTTTGAACTCGCTATTCTCCTGTCTCGGCCTCCCTAAGTGCTGAGATTACAGGCTTGAGCCACCACGCCCAGCTAAAATATGCTTTTTTAAGAGCAAAAAATGTACATAGATAAAAGGAAAGGAATTTGCACTGCATAATTTAGACTGGTTTGTGGTATTAAGCTAAAAATATCAGTTCAATCACTATTATACTTCCAAAAGGCCTATGTTTCTCTGTGGAAGTCCTAAGGAATTCATTAGCCAGCCACTATGCAGGAAAAAAGAAGGGATCAGGAGTAAAAACAAAAGCCTTGGTTGGTGAACACTTCTGATATTCAAACTGTTATGCTACTTATCACCTTGGGTATGTAAATAGTTTAATTTTTCCTTTTTTTATTAGATATGCTCCTCTGAAATATATAACAACTTGTAAGTATAAGTACCATGAAGTAAGGGAACAATTGGGTAATGGAACGAGATCAAATATTCAGCTACTCTTAATTAAAGAGTGTTTCTCCTTTAATTAGTTTAGGAAAATTCATCCAGTATTTTTCTTGTTTGAAAATCAAAGTCATTTTTTATTCAAAAAACAGATAAAATGGAGCAAAGTAGATATATTACATCATTTAGGCCCTTTTGATGCAATAAGTTTGTTAAAGGAAGGAATGGATAGGTAGGTTAGTAAATGGAGCTTGTAGGATTATGAGTGGGATACGATTTCATAAAACAAGAGTTACAGACTTGGGAATTCTAGATTCAAAGCAAAGCGAGGAATCCCACCAGTAGGAATATGTGGATTATTACCTTTTCTTTTGGAAACTGTTCCAATCTCTTCTTCTTGACAATGAATGTCTGCCACTTGTACTCTATCTTTTCAGAGACCCCTCTCTTGAGGCTTTGCTTCAACATCATTCTTTATGTGGCTATTCTACCTTATGACTTGAAGCAATATATTCATTCTACTTAATCCACTTCCAGTTCCTGATATTACTCTTCCACAATTTTCCAAGTAAAATTTTTAAGAGGCAGAATCTAACTGATCCAATTATTTATTTGTGTGAAGCCACATAATGGCTTCTGAGCAACCCTGTGGAGAGCACAGCTGTTCAGTAACACCCATCCCCATGAGTTACGGGTGAATTGTTCTTAAGAAGGAATGCATACTTTTTAGATACTTAAACTAACAAGTCCATGAGTACAAAAAATAGGAAATAATTCTTCTAAATTGCTAAACAAGATTTTCTGTCTGCTTTAAGTCATGAATCTACAAAAGAAGTGATACTAGATCCTGCCCACAGAAACGAACAGTGCGCTGACTAATTTGACTCGATTCAGAGAATTTTATGCCATTTTTCTCTCAGTGGTCACATTTGTTTTCTTTTTCTTTTGAAATTAAAATTCAATTGACTCACACCTTCCCTAAACTTCTTTCTATTCAAGTAAGGAGTAATTAGACTTTCTCTCCTACCTACCTTTTCTTTACATTGCTAGTAAAGAATTAAAAGTCCATTACCAGTTGGAACATTTCTAGAAAGCAGAGAATATTAATCAAAAGGCTTTACAGTGTTTATAATAGATGAAAAGAGGAAAGTAACCCAAATGACCAGCTCTGATAAATGGATAAAAAAGTGATATTATATATGTATATATGAAAATTATTATTCAATCAAAAAATAAATAAAATATGGTTATATGCTAAAACATCAATAAACCTTGTGTTATGGTTTAGATATAATGAGTCTCCTCAAATGCTCTTGTGTGAATGCAGGAATGTTCAGAGGTGAAATAACTGATATGTGAGAGCTGTAACCCAACCTGTTCATCCTAGTTTGAATAGACTGCATGGTAACTAAAGGCAGGTGGGGCATGACTGGAGGAAGCCAGTCACTGGGGGCGAGCCCTGGAAAGGTTTGTTTTCCCTCTGGTCCCTTTCCTCTTCTTTGTCTCTTTCCCAGCTGGCTCAGCAGCTCTTCTCTGCCACACCCTTCTGCTATAATGTTCTGCCTCCCCTTGGGTCCAGAGCAATGGATTCTGCTAAATGTGGGCTAAACCTCGGAAACTGTGAGCCAAAAGAAAGTTTGCCTCCTCTACGTTCTTCTTCTCAGGTATTTTGGTTACAGAGATGTAGAACTAACACATTTTGAAAAGATTATGCTAAGTGAAAGCAGGCAGATAGAAGAGATCACATATTTTAAGATTGCATTTATAGGCAAAGAAGAGCTAGAAAGTAGATTTTGTGGTTGCCAGAGATGGGGAGTAGGGGATCGAAGGCAGCAGGCAGAACTGGTACTGACTGACAATAAATATGTAGTTAAAAGTTTTTCATTTCAGACGATGGAAATATTCTGATATTAAATAGTAGTGAAGATTGTACAGCATAGTGAATATAGTAAAAACACTTAATTTCATACTTAAAATGATGACTGTAATATTACATGGACTGGATGTCAATAAAAGTAAAGCTATGTTCACTATGTTTTATCAATTCTACCTGTATTAGGTTTGTGATCTCTGGGGGTGATAAGAGACAATCTTGGTAATAAGATTGTTTCTTGATGAGTTTTTTGTTTGTGCCTACTTTAG
The DNA here is from genome assembly GCA_004024805.1 of Geosciurus inauris. Lineage (NCBI taxonomy): Eukaryota > Metazoa > Chordata > Mammalia > Rodentia > Sciuridae > Geosciurus > Geosciurus inauris. The sequence continues at coordinate 16,022 of PVHX01022020.1, read as the reverse complement.
GAATTGTAGTGAAAGCGGTGCTAATTTATGTGTGAGAATTTTCCTGTATCAGACATTGCTATTTCCTTCCCATGGAAAATAGAAATGTGTGTGTATGACCAAATGACAAAGATATGTGCTCAACCAGTGCTAAATGTCATGTATTACTTCTTTCTCATTGGAATCTTATACATCAGTTACAATAAATACACCATTTTGCACATGATAAAATATAGCCTTAAGGTAAATTATTTGTATGTGTCTATTACTGAGAGTTTGACGTCAGGGTGTACACTATACATATGTATAGAGAGAGGTTTTTTTTTTTATTTAACTTCAAATATATTAAAAATGAAGGATAAAAGCCAGAATATGTTTATTCTCTCAAACATATCTCCCTAATTAAGGTAATGGCTGGGTGCAGCAGCTCATGCCTGGAATTCCAGAAACTCGAGAGACTGAGGCAGGAGGATCCCAGGTTCCATGCCCATCTCTGGAACTTAGCAAAGCTCTAAGCAAATACGCAAGACCCTGTCTCAAAATATAAAATAAAAAGGGCTGGGGATGTAGCTCAGAGGTAAAACATGCTGGTTCAATCCCCAATACCCAAAACAAACAAACAAACAAGAAAGAACAGGAATATCATTATTTACTTGACTTCATCTCAAGTTGTAGGGCATCAGGAAGAAATAAGCAGATGTTCCTTCCCACCCTTCTTCTCTGCTCACCCACCTCCAGTCACAGGTGTTCAAACACACACACACTCGTAAGGTAATATAAAAAATAATTTTAAACTGATAACTGCTGGAGGAGGAGCGTTATTAAAAGTCCAAGTCTAAGGTTATAGAATCTCTATGGAATGAACCTAGTCTAAAGAGTAGCTAAACAGTTTCATTTAGTTGCAATGATTAGAAATCAGGAGACTGCACATAAAAATCTGAAATTCTAGCTTCTCCTTTGGAAAACAAACAAACAAAAAAGAAGTTACAATTAGTTCTAGCTGGGCATGGTGGCACTTACCTGTAATCCCAGTGGCTCAGGAGGCTGAAGCAGGAAGATGGGAAGTTAAAAGCTAGCCTCAGCAATTTAGCAAGGCCCTTAGCAACTTAATGAGACCGTGTCTCAAAATAAAACAAAAAGGGCTGGAGATGCAGCTCAGTGGTTAAATGCCCCCTGGGTTCAATCCCTGGTATCAAAAAAAAAAAAATTAAATAATATTTTATGTAATGCAATGTATCCAAAATACCATCTCAACCTATAAAATAACCAATGCAAACAATTATTAATGAAATATTAGCATTGTACCATATTGGATGGCAAAACTGTAGATATGAGATTTTCCCTTTTAAGGATTGGTCATAGACTAGATCTGCTTCAGTAGACATTATACCCAAATTGTTATAGAAAACTTTCATATCTAACTTTAGTCCTTTAATATACCATTTAAAAAAGAGTTCAATATTGAGTTAAGATTCTGGAAAGCCACTGTGGGATCTACACACTGACAGGCATCACCACGGGTAGGAGAAGAATGGATGTGTAATAACATCCTGCCAAGGATGTGAAAATAGGAAGAAGCAGAACTGTTTATAACACTCAATAAGTAGCTTCCTATCAATTTAACACACAAGATTGGGATGGGTTTGTGAGAATCAAATAAATAGCCCAATAACTACTCAAAAGTCAGAGAAATATTCTGCAATGTTTGAGTCATCAGGGTGTTTCTCTAAATTCTTCGCTCTTTGATGCCAATGGTAAAGGTCTTCAGTGTCTCATTACCTGATTATTCTTCCTGCCAAGCTAACCCATTTTGCCTTACTTTGTAGTAATATGGGGAAACAGGCATTGGAGGCCTCAGGTAATGGAGTTTCCCATAAAAATTATGAGGCAGGCATTCTAGAATTACTGGCCAAGAAGTCAACTTTCAGTCATAGTGCATTTCTCTTTAAAAGGTTCATAGTTCAGTCCCTGTTCTATCAATTGATCTGGGTGGTTTTGAAAAAATGATGACAATAAATACTTTGGGAATCATCACTAATTACCACTACTTCTGCATCTCCACCAGTACATATGGCTAGATAGATTAATCTGTACTTACCACATAAGTTTAGAAAATTGAAAAACATTGACAAGGCTATTTCTCATATTCATAGCTTATTATTAATAGTACTGCTGAGGAAACAAACTATTTTTATATTCATATTTAATCAATGGGCATTTATAGTGTATCTGTATATATATTTATATATTACACATTAATCATATATAAGAGTTAACATATTTAATATATATCATTAATTTATTAATCTTACATAAGGGTTTAACTTTATGATAGTTGAGATGTATAAGCATATGACTTAGTGATTTCAAACTGAGAAGAGAGCATGAAAGCAAAGTCGGGGCAGGGCTGAGTCCTTCGTGAATCAGAACTGTTTTCCACTGAGGTAAACTATGACTCTAGGCTGCTGACTCCAGTGATAGGTAAGCTATTGGTCACTATGGGATGCAACCCACCTCCATTATGAGGAAAAATCAGGCTGAATGTAATAGCAAAAAAATAAGTGCTAGTCATTGTATTGCGATTTATAGAATACTGCTTGAGTTAGGCAGCTTATAAGCATTTTGCTTCCAGTTTTCATAGTTGATCTGCAGCCCCCAGGAATGTGCAGGAAGAATGGCACAATGGTTTCTCAGTACAAAAAAGACAAGTGCTTCTTTTGTGCTTACGCGTTCTTCTCTTCCCAGGAGTTTTTCTCCCCTTCATTTAGTATTCACCTCCAAATCTTCAGCATCTGCCTTTCCTGATTGATTCAACCTGCTGACATAGAGCTCCAGTTAAAAACCTTTGTGGGTGATAGCAACTGGCCCCAATCTTGTTTATGCCTGGAACAAAAGCAGGAGCACTTGCAGCTTTTGCTTCAACGCCCTGAGAGTCACAACCTACCACCACATTCTCCTCATCCTTGAAGAGGGCTACGATGTAGAAATAAAAATAGAACTGTAGAAAAGAGCCTCTGGAGACTTGCTGGCAGGCAGCATTGAAGTCAGCCGCACTGTGTGATTGATTACAAAGGTTATACCCTACCCATGGAGAATAGATAAGGGCCAGATCATTGGATTTCCAAAGTCTCTTGTGGATAAGAATTGTAGTCAATAATATCAGGCACTTCTGGGAATCAGAAAACTCTTTGCTATCATTAAAGCCAGGGAGAGCTCAGATTGGAAGGACTCTCTGGTATACCCATTAGGGACAGAGGGAACGAGAAAGATAAAGTTGAGGATTGTGTCAAAGAGAGAAAATAGGAAGTTCCTGCAATGCATGAGCACCTAAACATTATAAGAATCTCAGAATGACTAATCCATTTTGAATATTCAAAAGCTTTATTTATGTTGATAATAGGCTCAGGCAACAATCACAGGCAACTTTTTTGTAGGTCACCACTCAACAGCAACATTATAATCATATAATTCAGTGTATTCTGCCTGATGAGAAGACAAAGGAACTGGCTTATAGCTCATTGTGATTTTTGAAGTCAGCTCTACACTTAATGCATTTTGTGACCAGCTTCCTATTTATCTTCTCATGGTTTCACAACTATATATGCAAGGTGCAATAGATATAAAAAATGGTCACTTACAGTATAAAATCTAAAAATTGCTAACATTTTTACCAAACATAAATTGTACATTCAAAATTGCTGTTTCAAACATTAATTTTTTACCGTAGAGGCTAACTATGAAATAATTACATGAAAAAAATGAAGGCTAAAGTCAGACAGACCTTAGATTTGTAGAAGCCATTTAAATATATAAACAATGAGAAAAGTGAAAAAAATCACCTGAAAAAGTAGAAATGGCTACTGAAAATTCAACAAAATACTGAAAATTCCAACAAAAATTCTCCTTAAAACCTAATAGTTATCTAAAAACTGAAATAAAATAAAGAAGATATATCACAAACATTCAACACCACATTAAGGCATGAGATTGTCATTAAGTAACAATGTGATCCCACAGAGCACTCTCTCTGAAATATTACAACATATGTAAAACACTATACATTTGAACTTTATGGGTGAATTATTTCTTGCATCAACAATGTTGAGACTATTCTTTAAGTTTATATGACTGTGCATCCTACTTTATGTAAACTATCAAAGCAATTTGCAAAAACGAAATTATGACCATTTTGTTTCCTCTTTCAAATAAAATGTTATGACATTAGAACAAATTAAAATGATGAAGTCAGCTGTTTTTCTTGTTCTGAAGTGGAATGCATACATGAATACACAGATATATACAAACCTGGCTCTCCTTAACACTTTCCCCACACGTTAAACATTTGGTCCTTCCATAAGTCCTCAGTTCTGACTTTAAAATACATCCCAAGACCAGCCACTTCTCAGCCTCACAGCTTTCATTCTGATCCTGCTCACAACAGTTTCTCATTCAGACTCCTGATGGAGGCTCCTAATTGCCCTCCTGATTTCATTTTATAGCATCCATCTCATAGGGGTAGCAGAGTGATCTCTATAAAGTAACCTTCAGATCATACTACCCTCCGTCTAGAACCCTCCATTGACTTTCTAGCATGCTAATAATAAAAATTAAACTTCTTCTCACAGGCTACAAGACCCTACATACCCTGACTCCTCCTTGTTTCTCCAACTTTATCTCCCACCATTCTCTTTGCTGTGTCCCTTCCACTCAAGAAGCCACTCAAAGCTTCTTCTTGTTCCTCATTTACACCAAGCACATTCCTTTCTCAGAGACTTTGTATTTATTACCCCTCTGCATAAGGTACTTTTTTTTCTAATAGTTTTACTGAGATACAATTCTTGGAGTACACAATTCACCCTTATGAAGTATACAATTTCATATTCTATAGTATAGTCAGCTATGTAGCTATTGCCACTACTTATTTTAGAAAAGTTCGTCCCTCTAAAAAGAAATCTCATACTTATTAGCAGTCATTCCTCAATCATCTTGTCCCCTCCTAGAAAAAAAAAAGCTATTTTTGTCCCTATAAATTTTCATGTTATGAATATTTTACATAAATGGAATCACACAGCTGGGTGAGATGGCACATGCCTATAATCCCAGCAGCTGGGAGGCTGAGGCAGGATTGTGGGTTCAAAGCCAGTCTCAGCAAAAGCAAGGTGCTAAGCAACTCAGTGAGACCCTGTCTCCAAATAAAATACAAAATAGGGCTGGAGATGTGGCTCAGTAGCCGAGTGCCCCTAAGTTCAATCCCTGGAAACCCCCCTAAAATAGATAGGTAGGTAGGTAGGTAGGTAGATAGATAGATAGACAGATAGAGAAATGGAATCATACAATATGTACTATTGTTACTGGTTCTCTCAGTATAATTTTGTGAAGATTCATCCCTCTTGTAAATTGTTCAGTTATTTTTTCATTCTGAGTAATTAATACTTCATTATGTGAATATACTTCATTTTATTGGTATATTCATTAGTTGATGGATATTTTGTTGCTTTCACTTTTGGGTAATGCAACTATGAATATACATGTACCAGTTTCTGTGTTGGACATATGTATTTATTTTTCTTAGGTATATACCTAGAAGTAGAATTGTTGGGTAATGTGATAGCTATATGTTTAACATTTTGAGGAATCATTACACTATTTCACAAAGTGGCTATGCCATTTAACATTCCCACCAGAATAAAATTAAAAAGACTGACAATGCCAAATGTTGGCAAGAATTTGGAAGAAACAGAACTTTCAAACATTGCTATTGAGAGCATAAAATGCTACAACCAGTTTATAAATCAGACTGGTAGTGTCTAATAAAGTCAAATATATACCTGCCTCTGTAACTCAGCAATTCTATTTGTACGATTTGTTTAAGAGGAATAAAAACAGGGAAACACACATACACATAAATAAATTAAATAAATAAATGTCTTCTTATAGTAATGTTCAGAACAGCTGAATTTATGATTGCCAGCAACCAGAAAATATGCCTATGGCAGAAAAAGAAAGAAAAAATGGATGAAATAATTCTGATATACTCAATACCTATTACTATCAAGACAAAAACATGTATCATGTTACCTATTATAGGGTGAGTAAGAAACAAGGCTAAACCTTAAAAATTGGTAAAGGTTTTCAGATAAAAAAGTATATATTGGGCTAGGGTTGTGGCTCAGCAGTAGAGTGCTTGCCAAGCACACATGAGGCACTGGGTTCAATCCTCAGCACCCACATATAAATAAATAAACAAAATAAAGGCATTGTGTCCAGCTACATCTAACAAGAATTTTTTTTAAAAAAAGCATATATTGTAAGAAGTTCTTTTAACAGGAAAAACTAATCTATGCTGAAAATTTCAAAAAGTGGTTTGAAATTTTTAAAAATTCAAAAAATTTAAAAATCTTTGAGATTTAAAAAAAATCCTGTTTCTGGCAGGAAGGTTTTAACTAGAAAGAGACATGAAGCAACTGGGGAAATGAAAATGTTCTTTAACCTGGTAGGGTGTGGATTACATGTACATTCATTTACTAAAACTCATCAAACTGTTTACTTAAGACATGTACATTTCACTAAAAATAAACCATAGATTTATAAAAAGTAAAAATAAACATATGTGTATGTAAATACTACCTGGGTCAAGGGTGAGAGAGATAACACCAACACATTAGTCACCATGGGCCCAGTGTATACCTCATCCTGCATCCTAATGGAGCTATTCTAACTGGGGTCATGGGAAGGCATTAAATATCTACTATGCAAACCTATGAATGAATGAATGAATGAATGAATGAATGACATAATTTATATTCTCAAAACTGACAAGTCTCTTCTTTTCTTCTATCATTTTGTTACATCAACAAAATGTGTATAGATGTGACTAAAAGGAATCCAAAAAAGAGGATAAAATACATGGGATTTTTTGAACATTCACTTGTCAATCTGTAAATAATCAGGTTTCCTAAGAGGGATTCGTATAAATGATATCTTCTGAATCCAAGCAAAACAATCCAATAAAAAATTAAAAGAAATAAATATGGTAATTCAGAATACAATGAATTAGTGGAGAACAAGTAGGTTGAGTTTACTCTTAGTGAGTTATACCAGTTCATTTTTATACCAGTGCATTAAGATGCAAAACGTTAACCTCCATAAAAATACACTCAAGCCACATACACTAAACACATAGCTAAATTTTTTTTTTTAAATCTCAAAGATTAAAAACCAGAAAATGATGAATGAGGACTCATCTCTGGGAAATGTGTCCTGATTGGGTACTATGAGGGTAGTATTAAGTTCAATAACCTGAGACACTTGTTAAGAAAATGAATAAAGGGATAATCATCAGTCAGATTTGCTGTTAATGCCAAAGTAGGAAGTGTTGAAGACCTCAGTAGAGGCAGGCTATTGTAACTGGTGGAGGAGGAATGAGGAATTCACAGAAAAAAATAACAAAGGGACTGTTATTTTGGTATTTATTTATTCTTTTTTAGGTACAAGGATGCACATTGAAAATTTAAGAGCAATCATTCTAGTGACAGAGAACTAGGAATAATATTACAATAAACTTGTAAACAATGGTTGGCCTTCTTCTAAGATAATTCTTTAATAGTTTCTTCCCAGTCTAGTGTTCCTTTCATGTAGAATAGAGGGAAATGCTTTGATTTATCCTCTGGAACTGGCCATAGATGTTCATTGCCCTGTATAGGTGCTAAGTATGCAGTCACATCTCTTTGGGAAAAAAAGAAATAAATAAACCATAAACAGCAACAGATAATAGATTCTTAAACTCCTGAGGACTTCCACAGCATATCCTAAGCCACACATACAAGATACTGTTTGCAGCACCAGACTTAACCAAATCCAACAAGGTAAATTATGCCATATGCATTTATGTCTAGGAGTTCTTGACATAAACTACACAGATAGAATGATAACATGTATTTGTAATGTCCATGGGAATGAATTGATATATAAAATGTTACACAGATCCCCAGAAATCTTACAATCCCATGTCTTCTAGGCAAAAGGGACTCAAGAACTTATTCAACTCAACTCCATGAGTTTTTTTTTTAAATTGTGTACAAATTTTTTTTTCATTTTTTTAGTTGTAGATGGACGCAACATTTTTATTTTATTTATTTATTTATATGTGGTGCTGAGGATCGAACCCAGTGACTCACGCATGGGAGGCAAGCGCTCTACCACTGAGCTACAGCCCCAGTCCCACTCCATGAGTTTTATAAGGAAACTGTGCCTCTGCAAAGTTAAGGTACAGACATGAAGACAGAACCACAATGGAGATATAGAGCACCTCCAGCCCATAGCTCCTCCCATCATCCCTTATTGCCCTCAAATCAGGACCATACCCGGGAGGAAACTGAGCAGCCACACTGTGTCAACTGTACTATCCACAATCACTGTCTAATGCACAGCTAGTTTTGGCATGCAGCTATAACCATGATCTTCAGAGGGCGAGAAGAAAATAAAACTAGTAGCTCAAAAAGGCTAGTGGTATCTTATAACATGGAAAACTCAATTTAATGATTGGTTAAGAACTGAGGATTTCAAAGGTTACATATTTTCAAACTAAAAGTAGAAGAATAAAATAAGGTTATGCACACATGAAAGGTGTTAACGCAATATTAGAATGTAAAAAACAGACCTCACTCGAACTATTCAAAATAATCTAATAAAACACTATGATTAATGCTTTGCTTATACTAAAAAGATCCTTATGTGCTTAGAATTAAATATACAATAAATACATTGTTAACATTCAATCAAGTTGTTCTTAAGCAAAAACTGAGGCCTCTCATTAAAAATGTTCAATATTCAACTCTTCAATATTTCAAAGAAAATTACTAATATAGACTACTGGCTGCATTAGGAGACTGAATATTTATAACCCCCAAAATTCATTAATCCTAACCACTAATGTGATGGTATTCAGAGTCTGTAGGTACTGTTTAGGTAATGAGAGTAGAGCCCTCTTTCTGCCATACAAAAATGCAACAGGTCAGTTATCTGCAACCTGGAAAATGTCCTCACCAGAACCTTATCACATGACCACTGGACCTCAGATTTCCAGCTTTCAGAACTGTGAGAAATACATTTCAGTTGTTTATAAGCCACTCAGTATTATATTTCATTATAGAAGTATGAACCAACACAGTGTTTCCATAGAATTAATATTGAGAAATATTAAAATGACTTAAATTGATAGCTACATATCCAGAATTACCAAATCATTTTTTTCCTTCACTGCTATAATTAATCTGACTTTGTAATGGATTATAATGTCTCAGATTCAATCACCTCTTCATACCTTTCTAAAGCTGCTATTTAGGTATGAGAGTGATTCAGGTAATGCAGGGGTAAGAAGAAGGTAATTTTTTTTCCTACTTCCTTCTATCTACCCTAAACCCAACACTCTCATTCTAGGTTGAAGGAAGAGTAAGAAGACTTTAACATCCATATTGAGGTAAGTTATTTTATATTCATGTTATAGATGAGGAAACTGAATTGCATAAGGTAAATTATGTTTCCCAAAGTTACACAAAGAGTAAATAGGAGGTCTGATTCAATTTCCAAGCACATGCTTTTCCCATTAAACGATTATGACTCTCCATAATGCTGGATGAGGAGGTTTGGAATAGAAAAGTGATAAAATGTGATAGCTATGACTTTCTTCAGTTAAAATATCTGAAAACAGTATAGAAGGAACAAATGGCTTAGTGAGAAAAATAACTTTTTTAAAAGTCAAGCAACAAAGGAAGAGCCCAGTTCTGCCACTTCCTGGCCATCTTAAATCAGGCAACAAACTCAACATGTTCTAAAGCCTCTGCTTCCTTGTCTATAATGGTCAGTATTAGCATTTCTTTCTTTGTAACATTGTTAAAGGATTAAATTCAAAAGCGTTTCATCAGTGCCTAGTACGAGTGATTCTTCACTGATTGTGAACTATTTTTTACTATTCTTTTTTGTTAATTGCATTTAAATCAAAATTGCAACATTTCCTGGCAAATTCTTCCCATTTCCAGAAAGCCTGCTCCTTCTAAGCAACATTAAAGATGAGATGGAAATTATCTGATATATTGGTACAGAGGAAAATCATCTTCTCCTTTTCCATATTTCCCTAAAATACAATTATTTTAAAAGAAATTTGAGGTCTACCCATCTTTATGCATACCCACTTAATATTCATTTTACATATTACTATAATATCAGAAATATTTTGTGATTATATCATTAAAAACAAGTCAACAAAATTCTCTAGCCCTTTGAAAAGGATGGCAAAGAGTTTCAGTAATCTGAAGGAAGCCATGAATCACTTCTGTCTATTGATTTATTACTTGTTCTGGATTAGACAGAGGGTGATTAGATGCCTTCAGGTGTAAACTCAACAGCTCTATGCTAAGCAGATCAATTTAAAGCTAAAGCCAATTTAATGAGGAGACAGAAGATTTGCAAAAGCATCAATAGAACACCTTCCCCCAATGATTTCTAAAGAATAGGTTGTGTAAAGATTTATGGAAAGATTAGCACACGATCTCAGATTGTTTTGTCTTCTCTCATAGAATAAATCAGCAGGTGGTGGTGGTGTTGATGATGTGGTTGCTTTTATCTAATACAAAGATATCACTCTGCTCTTGATCTACTAAATTGATATATAGTAAATTTCCTTGAAGGATATTAATGTTAAACCAATTGAAAAGTCATGAAGTTACATAATACCTTTTGATCAGTGATAATTCTCTGCTTTCTTCTAACACAGAAAGGATCTATCCTATATTTGGTTGTAAGTTTTAGGGGGCCTCAGTTCCCATCCAACTAAGAATACATTAGGTCAAACTTAACTTTTAAGTTTTATAACCTAATACTTAACTTGATATTCTTATTGGACTTAAAAACTGTCAATACATTAGGTTCTCATAAACTGAAAGATGTCTTGCTTCTTTAAAATCCTCCATTGATAGAAATATGTAGGTCTCAAAAGGTGATCAATGGATCATTTGAGATGGAATCACAAATACGATCGATGGGTGTTCCAAGGGCAGATTCCCAAGTCTCACATGGGATACAGTGAATCAGTGTAGGAGGTCAAAGGCATCTCACATCTGTGTTTTAAACAAGCTTTCTATGTAATTGTTATGAACAATGAAGTCAGAATCATAGATATGGATACGGCAGCCAGGGATTAAGTGGGAGCTCTATATAAAAGAACAAAAAGAGCCAAGTAACAGATTCAAGAATTACCTTTCCCATATATCTCTAAGATGAAAATGGTAACAATAGTTTATGAACCTTGGCACAACTCAGCCACTCATTCACATAACCTTTTACAAGTTACTCAATCTTCCTAAATCTTCATTTCTTCATGTGTTAATAATATTTACCTTACAATGATGTTATCTCTCTTCCTTTACCTTATATATCTCTTTAATCCAACGTGTCTCAGTAAAAAAGATGAATAGTGACATGGATCACACTACCTTTTATATTTTACAAATGAGAAAACTGAAAGCTAAGAACCATGAGTGGTATAAGCCCTTGCAATCAAAATCACGTATTTTGTGTGTTCATGGTGCATGATTCAGACTTTGTGTTGTGGTTACTTTTTACCAAATTTGCCATAATTACTCTTTAAACATTATAGTCATCACCTCTGTTAGTAATTTTTAAGTGTAAAGAGCACAGAAGAAATTATAGCTGGTTACATTATTGACTTTAGTTATATTGCAGAAAGGGATTTGTAACAAAACAAATAAGAAACAGCAATGTTATGAAATCTAACATTAGTCAATTTATCTCAGCAATGCCTGTTCTTTCTCACCAAACTACAAACTCATGTAAAAACACCCTCTGCTCTACAGACACCAACAGCAGCACTTGGCATATAGACAGATTTTAATAAATATAATTGACCTTCCATAGCCACAGGTTCTGCACCCATGGATTCAACAAATCAAGGACAGAAAATATTCAGGGAAAAAATGCATTTTCATTATTCTCTAAACAATATAGCATAAGAGCTATTTCCATAGCATTTACTTTGTATTTAGTATTAAAAGTAATCTGGAGATGGTTTAAAGAATACAGGAGAATCTTTGTAGGTTATATGGAAATACCATGCCATTTTATACAAGGTACTAGAGCATCTGCACATTTGGACATCTATTGGGGGTCTTGGAACTAATACCCCACAGATTAAAAGGGAAAGTTATAATTTCAAATGAATAAATGGATTTTTATTTTGCATTTTATATTTATATGCCTATTCTATTCTAGGGACAGGTGAAATATTGTTTTCCTTCTGTAGCTACTTTGACTATTCATTTACTTGTTTATGTAACCAATATAAGTCTATAATAAATTGCAAAAGCCTTACAAAAACTTTTGTGAAAATAGTTACTCAACAATCTATTAATTAAGCAGATAATAAGCAGTCCATATTCAAGAGGCTTTAAGAATTACTGAAGTATTTCAAGAAATACAAAAGCATATAGTAACTATGAGGTTTATTACTGACTGGGTATTATTATGTAATCAGGCTCTGGGAGATACACTACTGATGAGTCTCACTTTGCTTTCGAGTCTCAAGTGAGTGATGTGCTAAAGGTACGAAGTGTTCAACCTCTCTAATGTTGTCTATCTAAATATAGAAATTCTTAGGAGGACGTTGTGGACACTTTGGTCTGGCCTAGTATAGTCAGTCAGGGAAGAACTTTAGAGATGAGGTAACTTTTCCTATTTATAGCTTTCTCTTCTCTTTTGGGAGGATTGGGGTGGAGGGTACCAAGGATTGAACCCAGGGGTGCTTAACCACTGAGACATATTCCCAGATTTTTAAAATTATTATTATTAATTTTTTTGGACATGGTCTTGTTAAATTGCTTAGAGCCTTGCTAAGTTGCTGAGGCTAGCTTTGAACTTGAGATCCTCCTGGCCCAGCCTCCTGAGCCATTGGTATTAAAGGCATGTGCCACCATGCCTGGCAGCTGCCTGTTCTTGGATCTAGAATTGATTGCAGGCTCTTTCCACCTTCTGATGGACTTGTAGGCTCACTTGCAGTCTAACAGCAATGTAAACAGTCTCCAACATGGTGGCCTCTGACTAGAATCCTTTGGACTTATTGATGTCTTAAATAGCTTCTAGTGTCCCAGATACCAAGGACCCAAGTTAAGTATTAATCTTCATTATGTAAATGGCATGATGGAGGCATCATCTCAAATTGAATTAGAATCACAGTGTGGGGCTTAGCAGAAGTCTGCTTTGCTCTATTCCCTATTATTTATTGCTCTATTCCTCTATTATTTATTTGAGATGTGGTCCTTTTTTAAATTTTTTTTTTTATTTTTAAAAGTTTTTTTGGTACTGGAGATTGAACTCAGGGGCACTTGACCACTGAGCCACATCCCCAGCCCTAGTTTGTGTCTTATGTAGAGGCAGGGTCTCATTGAATTGCTTAGCACCTCACCTTTGCTGAGGCTGGCTTTGAACTCGTGATTCTCCTGTCTCAGCCTCCCTAAGTGCTGGGATTACAGGCTTGCACCACCACGCCCGGCTTGAGGTGTGGTATTGCTACGTTGCAAGGGTTGGTCACAAAGTCCTGAGCTCAAGTGCTCCTCCCATCTCAGCCTCCCAAGTGCTGGAACTACAGCTGCATGCCATCTTGCCTAGCTACCCATCTTTTTATAGTGACATTCATTCTTCTGTGGATACAGGATGATTGATTTACTACACTGACAGTGTAGTTAGCCCATAGAGTCAACCTTCTTAAGAGCCCTGAAAGGATCCTAGTTAGGAAAATGCTTTCATTTGTCAAATATGTCTATATTATTGACACAAACTGCCATAAGTTGGCCCACCATTCAAATCATCAGGAATTCTAGATCTAATACTTCATTGTATTCCACTCTCTAAACTACATACTTATAATATCAATCCCAGGGTCATTAAAATATATAAAAATAAACAATAAATCTCTTTGGACACATCTGATTTAACTCATAAGCTAAAGCTCTTGAGGCTTAATTCCTAAGGAAGTTCTAGAAATCTAGAACTTTATTAAAGCTACGTCTGTGTTTCCCTGGAGTTATACCTCAGAGCTTTTGTGAAAGATTTTAAAGGGGCTTTTTTTAAAGGATTCTATTGATTGTGTTTATGTTTGCTGTTTTATGAACTCTTAACTCCTGTGGTATAAAATGCCCAGGTTACTATTTGGTCCCTTATAAGTTTTAGATGATTATAAATCTATAGGAAATATGTAGAAAAAGAACTTTTTGGTCTTAGCTGGAGCAGAGAAACTGTTCCAGAACTATTGCCGCAGATTAGAAATGTGTCCCCTGAAAAATTATAGCGAAATCATCATTTTCATCTTTAATGAGCCAGAAGATATTCACAAATAGCTGGGATTTTGAAGGCTCTAGATATTTCAGATTTTACAGGCAGATACATTTGTTCAACAAAAAAGTACACATCTTTAAAGGAAAAATTCTAAGGAATGATTTAATATCTGATACAATCTCTTATTAATTAAAAACTACATATTTGTTTTAACAGTACTTATTGTGAATTATTGAAAACCAGACACTGACAGTAGAAAACAAATATTGACAGTCTGGTTACTATACTATAATGGCATGATAAGCTGTAAATATATCATAAACACAGATGGTAGCTTAAAGTGAAATTTGGAGGGAGAGTAACTAATACAGCTGGTGTCATTCACTTAAGATTCATTTTCTAAATGTCTTCCATACATCAGACATTGTACAAAATACAAAGAATGCAATGTACAAAATAAATTGACCTGTATATTCACACTCTCCCACAGTCCCTGCCTGTGGGTTCTTTGCAGTGTAATAGTAAAAACCAGAATAAATAGTCAGTTACGAGACCATGAAATGAATACTGTAGAAGAAGCACAAGATGGAGGAACATCTAACCTACACAGGGTTCAAGCAAATTTCCTGGAGGTGGTTATAAATGAGTTGAGCTTTAAAGGAAAGCAGGAGTTAGCTAAAAAGAGTTGTGGGTATAGCATCCCAATAGATCTTTGGCACACTTGAGTACCCAGTAACTTCAGAGCCAGCCATATAAGCAAGCAAAGGAAAGGGAAAGGAGAAAGAGCAGAGGAGGAGGTAGAAGGAATAGCCTTCATAAGCCATACTAAGAGACTGCATTTACCTCAAAGACAATATGAGTTCAGTGACTGCAGGGGAAGGTGAACTTGAGGATATTCACATTTTAGATAGATTACCTTTGAGGGAAGATAGAAAAATGATTAGAGAGAGCTAAGGAAGGAGCAAGAAAATTAGGCAGATTTTAGTCATTCGCAGGAGAGACATGAGATGACTATTAATTAAGGGAGTAACAGTAAGGAGGAGGAAGAGGATGAGGAATAGGAAAATATCAAGGAAATTTAACATTATGTGGACATCAGTTGAATAGTAAAAGTAAAAAGAGAAGAAAAGAGTCAAGATTGGCACTCAGGTTTTCTAATGCAGGCATGCATTAGGTTAGGGAACATGGAGACAGGAAAAAGCCAGGGACACTAGAGCTTGACTGTGGGCATTTTACCTGTGAGACATCCAAGTGGAGATGTTCAGTAGTAGGCCCTTGAATATATTGATCTAGCTCATAGTCAAGAACTCTGGGCTGTAATAACAACAAAAAATAGCTAACATTCATGTAGAGTAACATAAATATACAATAACAAACAATATTTAATTCTTAATCACAGAGTATTATTTTCTTATCCAATAGATTACAATGTATCTGATGAGTATGATGAACCGAGGCACAAGTTTATAAGGTTACAGAGACACTAAGTGACACAAGGTTGTTCATTCAAGATTCTATTGTGGTCTTTGGTTAACAATTAAAATGTAATGGAAGGAAAAAAAGAAAAAAATTACAACATGTTAAAACATGAATGAGAGGTAAAGAACAAGAAGCAATGAGTATAGATTATTGTTTTATTATTACCAAGAGCCAAGGTTCACTAGACAATGAGGATAAAATGAGAAGATATTAACCTTTTG
>PVHX01022019.1:0-28538 GCA_004024805.1 Geosciurus inauris | reverse complement strand
CACATGAGCTTTAAGGGGATACCTCATATCCAAACCATAACAGACTCCAACATCATTTGATGTCTCCTCTAGTCCTTTTCACACAGTAACTGGTTTTAAAAAGTAGTTTGTACATATCTATGTCCTCCACTAGATTGTAAATTCCTTGAGAACAAGAAAAATTTCTATTTAGTGTCTGTTCTCTTAATAGGAACTTGCACGTAGTGCAAACTTGCACCTAAGTGATCTGATGGTCAACGAGATAGTTCGTCCATCAGTTTGTGGGGAATATAGATCTCATTAAAGGAAAAGTAAAGAAAATATAGAAAGCCGGGCACAGTGGCGCATGCCTATAATCCTAGCACTTTAGGAGGCTGAGACAGGCAAATCACGAGTTCAAAGCCAGCCTCAGCAATGGCGAGGTGCTAAGCAACTCAGTGAGATGCTGTCTCTACATAAAACACAAAATAGGGCTGGAAATGTGGCTTAGTGGTGGAGTACCCCTGAGTTTAATCCCTCGTACCAAAAAAAAAGAAAGAAATGAAATGAAAATATATAGTTATTCCTATACATTAATCCACAAGTAGTCTTCATCCATCTCATTCCCTATCCTGGCAGCAACCAAGCTGTAGTGGACTTAGTCAACATTGCCACCTAGTGGACATTATGAGTAATTATCTAAACCAGAACCTCTACATCGCTCCTTTTTTTTTTTTTTTTTTTTTTTTTTTTGGTACTGGGGATTGAACTCGGGAGCCACTGAGCCACATCTCCATCTCCAGCCCTATTTTTGTGTTTTATTTAGAGACAGGGTCTCACTGAGTTGCTTAGTGCCTCACTGTTGCTGAGGCTGGCTTTGAATTCGCCATTCTCCTGTCTCAGCCTCCCAAAGTGCTGAGATTACAGGCATTCGCCACCACACCCAGCCCCACAACTTTTTTATTAATTCTCAAAACTGGACACATACTATGTTTTCCCATTTTTATAGCTTTCCCTGTCCATAGCTCAGTTAAGTCCACTCTGTAAGTTACTTCATTGACACATGTAAACTCTCCTTAGCCCTTTTGACTTTTCTGTTCCAGTTCTCTGAATAAACCTCCAAAGTCCTTGGAGGTTTCTGAAAGTTCTCTTTAAAAATCTCTACAAAACTGTAATCCCAGCACTTAGGGAGGCTGAGGCAGGAGAATCACAAGTTCAAAGCCAGCCTCAGCAACCGTGAGGTGCTAAGCAACTCAGTGAGACCCTGTCTGTACATAAAACACAAAATAGGACTGGGGATGTGGCTCAGTGGTCGAGTGCCCCTGAGTTCATTCTCCAGTACAAAAAAAAAAAAAAAAAACTCTACAAAAGCCTCCATTTGTTCACAATAGTAATGTTTCATACTCTTGTTTTTAAATTATTTCAAATGAAATGTGTTTTTAAAAGAATTGGTGGGCTGGCATGAAAACTTAACTGCAATGTATAGCCTAATGTCCATGTGTTTCAGAGTTCAGTGGACTTTGGGAACTTAATCTACTTGTAAAGTGTTGGTTCAATGCTTTAGAGTTTAAATTGACCTTTTCAAATTGGAAAAATGGGCAGGAACAAAGAGTAACTCAGAAAATAATGGCTCACATTTTCATAGCTATTTATGGTTTATAAAGTGGGTTTGTATCATCATTTCATTTGCCCTGCCCTGTGAGCTCTGTGAGGTCAGTCTGAGGTTCCCCATAGCACAGATGAGCAAGAAGTCATCCTAGACCAGAAGTTACATGCAGCACTTTCTGAATAAGTACAGCAGGAGCTCATGCTCTAGCTTTCAAAGTCAAAGCCATTGTTTTCTTACTATACCATACTTCCTCTGAGCACTCACACAAACACACTAAACCAACTACTGATGCCATATTTCAAAAGCAATATTGATTTCATTTTGCCCAGAAAAGCAATGGAGAAACTATTCCCAGTACAGGCAAGTATAGGATGCTCTTTACAGGGCCCTCTCTTGTCTCTGTGTCTTTGTACAAGGTATTCCCAGTGCCAGATTGTGCTAAGTAGTGACACAATCAAAATGGCAACATGGCCTGGCCCATGATGGGGAGTTCAGGTATTCAGGTGGACAATTGGGCTGGGACTTTGCTTTAGGAAGGGCCTTAAATTCAGGCATTTGATGTTGTCTACAAGTTACACCTATTTTCACAGTGATATGCTAATAGGATGAAGGAAATGATGTTTCATATAACTTTAAACTTAAATCTGATTCCTGGACCACACTGAATATAGCAATGTGTTTTCTACATTCTTTAAGTATCTTGAAAGGAGCACATTAATATTGCACTGTATTTTATATGATGAAGCTGTTCATTTACACAATTTTTATCACTCCATTTTGGCATTTCTTCACTTTTTGGTATACTAGGAACTTGGAAAGTTGGCGCTGTCACAAGTCATTGCCCATCATTTGTCTTTTGCCTTCTCCTGGGTGGTTTTCTTTCCTCCTTCCTTTTTTTTTTTTTTTTTTTTTTTTTTTTTTTTTTTTTTTTTTTTTTTTTTTTGTAGCAGGGATTGAACTCAGAGCCACATCCCCAGCTATTTTGTGTTTTATGTAGAGACAGGGTCTCACTGAGTTGTTTAGCGCCTCGCCGTTGCTGAGGCTGGCTTTAAACTCATAATTCTCCTGACTCAGCCTCCCAAAGTGCTGGGATTACAGCCATCGCGCTCAGTTCCTGGGTGGTTTTCTGTTTTAAAATCTTGTTTATTATTATTATCATCTCGTGCATTTTTCACACCATTATTGACATTCTTCTACCAGCCTAGTCCCAGATCCACTATCTGGAGTGAGAAAGTGCAGGAGAGACCGATGGGATAGAGAAGATAAACCCCAAAATCAGGAAATGGGTGCCAACTTCAGAGAAAGAGTTTTGAGTTTGAGTCAATCAGAAAAACACATGTTCTAACAGTCTGCAATCCGAGAATGAGTGGACCGAGACGCGAGGTAGCCCCCCAGGGCTGGGGAGGGTGGGAACACTGCTTCACCGCCTTGGTCCAGGCTGGGGGGTGTCACGCCGGCACCGGAACGAAAGCGTGCGGACCAGGAAGCGGGTCCTCCAGGTCCAGCGAGAGGGTTGCGAAGGGCATGCAGGAGGCAGGGCGTGGTACGGGCGTGTGCGGGACACGGGACACCGGCCGGCGGCCAGAGGGCGAGGCGTCGTGCTCCGGGTCTATTCCGGGAGCGGCACGAAGGGGCGGACGCGGAGGGGCGGGCGCGGGAGGGGCGGGGGCGCGCGGCGAGCATCCTGTCTGGGGGAGGGGACCCACCGAGCGCGCTGGCCACTCGCCGGCCCGAGGGAGCAGCACGCCCGCAGCCAGCCGCGCCGGAGCCACTGTGCCCTGCGGCTCCGCGCCCGGGGGATCCCGGCTGCGCCATGGACAGAGGCCGGGGTAAGAGGAGCCGCGGCACCCGCGCTTGTCCCTGAGCCGGGCGGGAAGGGGAACCTGGGAGCTCTAAATCGGGAGAAAGGTGGGCGGTAGGGCGGGGACTCAGGAGCGAAGGGACGAGTGCGGGTGGGGGACTGGAAGACGCGCGTTGCGGTGAGTACAGGTGCCGCCTGCAGCTAGAGCTGCGCGTCCCTCGAATCCGGGGGCTGAGTCAGCTGCAGTGTGTGAAATTGGAATTTTCATGCTCTCCGATTCCTAACTTCATAAAAGGTCTCCAACAAGATTCCTGAGGACAGAGAGGTCTTCCCGTCCCACTCCACGCAGGAAGAGTAAAATAAGGTTTACAGATTACATTCCCAAAACACGCGACTGCGAAGCCCCTACGGTGCGCCTGGGGAGAAGTCCCAGGACACCAAAGTGTGCAGCTTCCTAGAGCTTGGGAAGGAGGGGCTGTTGTGAACGCGCCTGCGTGCATGCTTGCTTGTATTCGATAGAAGTTTCATAGAAGTGACAGAACTACGGAAATTGGGATTAACAAGAGCATTGAGAGAGGCATTCATGGAGGTCGGGGTGCGGGCAGCGCGCCTCCTGAGTAAAGGTGTAGACATTGCAATAGGCGTGTGGGTGCCTGTAAAGCGTGTCTGTGAAGAAGTGGCCTGTCTGGACATGGGGCAGTGCCAAAGGCTGGAATCGGAAAGTAGGGGTTCTAACGGGCACCTCTGGGATTCAAAGAGATCACAGGTGTGAAGGCACTTGGTAAACTGGCAAATGTGCCATCATGAGAAGTTTTTATTATTATTGTTGTTGTTGTTAATGGAAAATCCCCCCTCACCACAATAATTTTCTACCTTTCCCCCATCTGTCTGTTTACTATGCTGAGGCTCCCAGGGAGAAAAGGAGTGACCAGGAGGGTGCAAGCGCTTAGAAGGTCCTGGGTTAGACCGGGTGCCTGAGCTGGTGTGGTGTGGGGGATAACCTCCCCTGCACTATTTCAGGTAAAGCCAGGCTTACCTAGCTCTGAGGGCCACTGTAGACCCAGCCACCCCTCCCCAAAACAAACTACCTCCCCACCTTCTTTTTAATCCCCCCCTCCCACAGGGCAGGCCGGAAATGGGGGAAGTTCCATTGGAAACTAAAGCCATTATTTGTAAGGTACTGGTCACCTGTTAACTTACTTCTGGGCAAGGGTTCATCCTCCCACTGCAGAGGAAAACCAGAAGGTAGAGAAGCAGCACCATCCACCATTCCTCAGGCTTGCTGTCCCCACTAAAGCAAAGAGCACTGCCATTCTCAAATACCACCCTGTCTGGTCCCCAGTACAAAAATCCATATGTAGGCCTACCCGGACTTGTGGAAGATAGGGTGACAATAATTCACTAAGCTTTAAATTCTTCATAATGTATGCCACCACTTAAGAAGGCTGCCTCCAAATAGTGTTCCAGAATTTCCAGGATACCTTGGTGCTCAGAGCATCTGTGGACTCTGACCTTCTCTTTCTAGTCTGCTTTCCTTCTCTTTACCAGCTCTTGTCACAATGTGCTGTTTGCTATATACAGAGAGTCCAGAACAGGTGATGTAGCTAAGTGGTGGAGCACTAGCCTAGCGAGCACAAGGCGCTGGGTTGGATCCCCAGCGCTGCCAAAAAAAAAAAAAAAAAAGTATAGAGTTAATCCTCCACTGTCTCCTTCCTCTGCCCAGAACTGAGCTTCCAGAAGGCAGGGAATAGCGCTGCTGTGATCTCTCCGCTGACCTGGTGGTGCTTGGCACATGGTCAGGTTGCTAACCTGAGTAAGACAAGTAAGCTTTAGAGTGCATTTCAAGTTGATTAGTGGTTGTGTGACTAGGGCACACAAGAACAGGTTAAATGTCTAGATCCTCAGTTTTTGTGGTGGTGGTGTTGGTGGTGGTGGTTTTAATTGCAGTAGATGTCAAGCAGTTGGCAGCCATAATTAGATTTTTTTAAATTCTTTATTTGTTCTTTTTATATATATATATATATGACAGTAGACTGTATTTTGACATATTATACATATGTGGAGTATAACTTCCCATTCTTCCCATCAGTTTTATGCCCTGATAAATAATTACAAACATTTTAAGAATTAGTAAATTCAGACAAATGTGCCTGCCTTATGAATTCGAATACAAAAAGGTGTATGTGCTTTTAAGCTAGAACATAGGTTTTAAAACATCATTTTAGCAGACCTTCCTTGATGCCCCTGTTCCCAGGTAGGTGTACATTCCTTCCTGTTGTTAGAGAAGGTTTAATAACAAGTCTCATTTTAACCTCATTCCTACCATGTCTAGGTAGGACTGTCACATGCAGGGTACTAGGGAGGAAACCACACTTTAACAATGACAACAACTGAAATCATTTAATGCCCCCTCCCCAAAATAATTTTTTACTGGGTACCAGGCTCCATACTCAGCTTTTCACATGGTTTCTCTCTCAGAACAACCCTTGGGATGGAGGCTATGGGCAGAAACTGTCATTAGTCACAGCTCATAGGGAAGCAGGCTCAGCCCATGTATCAGTCAGCTCCAACTACCATAGCATAATTCCAACAGATTGGGTGACTTAGACAAAAAAACTTTGTTTTCCCACCATTCTAGATACTGGAGGTTGAAGATCTAGATGCCACAAGGGCAATTTCTGATGCGGCCTCTCTCCCTGCCCAGAAGGGTTACCTTCTTACTGTGTCCTCATGTGGTCTCTTTTTACTATCTCTTCCTTTTCCTACAAGGACTCGAGATTAGGGCCCCCATCTTTCTGACCTCATTTAACCTTAATTCCTTCCTAAAGGCCCTCTCTTTAAATATAGTCTCAATGGGGGTTAGGGCTTGAACATATGAATTGAGGGGGACCAAGTCAGTCCATAACAGCAGGGTTAGGTCACTGACACCAACTTGTACAGTCATTCCCCCTGTGAGTTTGAACCAATCTCTGTCTGCATCAAAGTCCTGAGTTTAAGCTTGCTGCTGACTGCCACCATAGTGGCAGGTGACCTACCCAGGCCCCAGAATAAGCCTAGATGCCAAATCTTACTTCTCCAGGCCCAGGGGCACCTCCACCACACCTCAACAACACTGTTCAGATGTTTTTCACAATTATAGCATAAAAGCTCAGCATCAGGGTCAAGTGACTAGAGAATGGAAACAAACGTAGGAAGAATTTCTCTTCTTGAAGGTTATATGGCTTCCCATGAGTGAAGCAGGATTCCTGTGATACAGTAACAGACATAGAAGCCACATATAATGGAATTCCTCCCAGCAGGATTTCCTGATTCATGAATATCATACAAAAAGAATCAGTCATCAGTGAAGGTGACACACAGGTAAACTGAATGGCCATCGACACCACCTTTCATAGGACAAGTTAACCAACTTTCTTTCCTTGGATGAAGATAAAATGTAGATACTGATAATACTTATTTCTTGAGATTGCAAATATTAAATGCACAGAAAATACTTCAGACAATACCTAGGACAAAGGATCCAGTTAATAAATGTTGGCTATTGTAAGAATTGTAATTTTTAGCTAGGTGCAGTGGTGCACACCTGGAATCCCAGTGGCTCGGGGGGCTGAGACAGGAGGACTGCGAGTTCAAAGCCAGCCTCAGCAAAAGCGAGGCACTAAGCAACTCAATGAGACCCTGTCTCTAAATAAAATACAAAATAGGGCTAGGGATGTGGCTCAGTGGTCAAGTGCCCCTGAGTTCAATCCCCAGCACACACACACACACAAACTAGAATAGGTAATTTTTAAAAATCAGACTCAACATAATGAAACTGCTTTATAGAATGTCCTTTGTTTCCTCTGTAGGTTGATCCAATTAGGGTGATAGGTTTTTATGAGTCTCTGCTCAGTTTTAAGCACCAAGCTAGACAGTTTCATGTGCAACACAAAGACAGGGAATATGTCATCATCATCTTTGTGTCCTAGAGCCCCTCCATGGTGCTTGTCCCTTGGAAATCTGTCTCTGACTTTGATCATCAGATCGCTGTCCAACCGACTGATAAAATACTGATGCATATATTAGCATGTCCATTTTCTCTTATTCTACCTGTTCACACCTATTAGCTATGGTTATGTCACCACAGTTTTGCTTTCTCAAACTTTTCAGTCCTTGAACCATCTTCTCTTTAAAGTCTTTGGTCTAAATTTTCTCCAATTTTTAAAATTTGCTTCCTTTATGTCCAATATTATGCCTGATCTCTCTGGCTCATGGGGTGTGACTGACTTCCCTTTCTACTTCACAGCTAGTTCTTTTTCAAGCTGGGAATTTCTTCTGCTGTGTTCTGTATACTTTGGGAGATCATGTTGTCTAATGGGCAATCCAAGAAATAATCTGATTCTCTGCTTTTCATTGAAAGACATTCTTGTTACTCCAGAGATGCTAGAAGAATCCATTCTGACTGTCTTGCTTCTGTTGAGCCAGTTTTGAGATCCACAGCAGGAAGGCCACATTTTCTCTTTAGCATCCATATTGGCCAAGCAGTCCATAGCTAACCCCACACAGAGCTGCTCCTCCAGCCTTCTGTCCCCAAAGCTTTGGATTCCCAAGCCGACTTACCTCTTCCCTAATGTCCAAATTCACATCCTACTCCTTCTATCAGTCTGATCCTTTTGAAAGGAAAGATTATTATAATTATGCTTTCCATCCAGACATACTTAATGAGGTCATTTTTGCACTGATTTTTTATCATATAATAAGTGTATATATGGGGTACAGTGTGGTAATTCAATACATGTATCTAATGCATAATGATCAAATCAAGCTAATTAGCATTTCCACTTTCTTAAACATTTCTCATTTCTTTGTGTTGGGAACCTTTGCAGTCTCTCTTCTAGTTCTATACAAAATATATTGTAAATTGTTGTGACTGACGTTATCCTTGCCAGCCTGAGGACTCAGCAGAGTTGAGTGGTTCAGAGAAAGGACAGATCTGGGCTTGAGGTTTTTTTTGTTTTTTTGGTTTTTTTTGGCAGGGGTGGGCAGCTACTGGGATTGAACTCAGGGGTATTCGACCATTAAGCCACATCCCCAGCCCTATTTGTATTTTATTTAGAGACAGGTCTTACTGAGTTCCTTAGTGCCTCGCTTTGGCTAAGGCTGCTGTGAACTTGAGATCTTCCTGCCTCAACTTCCCGAGCTGCTGGAATTACAGGCGTGCACCACCATGCCCAGCTGGCTTGAGTTTTGATTGCAATTTTCTGACTCTAGGATCTAGAACAGATCTGAGTGCTCTGACCTTCAGTATCTTCATCAGGTATGTCATGAGAAACTAATGCACATAGGCTAGCACTTGGATGTTAACTACATGCTGCAATAGGTGTAAGGAGTCCCATGGGGGCATAGGGCTTAGCCTTACTCCCTTCCCTGTTAGAGGCCTCTGCTGGTCACTGGGCTTTGCTTCCATTTCCTTGTCCCCATTTGGCTTCTCTAGAGTTTTCTCTGCCTCTCCCTCTAATATCAATTTCAAACCCCCCTTTTCACATGGGTGAGCAACTTGCCAAGTAAGTTCCTCCCTCCCCACCCTCTGCCAAGAACCTATCATTACTCCATTCTCATTTTTGGTCCAGAAAAACAATCCTGCTTTTGGATACCATCTCATACCCCAGCTTCTCATACCCTTCTTACTTAAAAAAAAAAAAAAGCTTTCAACTGAACAAAAAAGTGAAGCCATTTGTACCCTCCACCCTTACACACAGACACACACATGTACACACACCACCCCCACCCCTAAACACTTTCTACCATCCTTTCCTGGTCAAGCTTCTTAAATAAACGTTGAGCATTCACAGTTCTGTTCCTTCCCGCACCCTCTCTTCACCTCCTGCAGCCTCATTTCCAATCACAACCTGGGCTGAAAGCTCCCCAGAAGGGTCACACATGGCTTCCTCTTGCACTGGACCAAAGTTTATTCTTTCATCTCTTCCGCATCCCATCTCCAGGACTTCTCTGTAGCTCTGTTAACCTCTCTTCTCCTTTCTGATATACTCTTATTTGGCACAGGTTTTGGAATCAAATAAGTCTAGGTTAAACAGCTACCTCTCCATCCCTCCAGGAAACTTTTGTTTGTTTTCTTGTTTGTTTTTATTTTTTTGGTACTGGAGATTGAACTCAGGGGTACTCGACCACTGAGCCACATCCCCAGCCCTACTTTGTGTTTTATGTAGAGACAGGGTCTCACTGAGTTGCTTAGCACCTCGCCGTTGCTGAGGCTGGCTTTGAACTCACGATTCTTCCAGGAAACTTTTTATCCCTTTCTCCACCCTGATCCCACTGTTACAGGTGCTCATAGCCTTTGAGCTTCTCCTTCTCTAAGGCAAAGTGGGTGACTAAGTTGGTTCCCTCAGATCATAAAGTAGGAGGAATGACACCCAAAATGGGGAGACTAGCGAGCGGTGATATTTACCAAGCATGCTGTACCAGACCCACAGCAGATGCTTACCAACTGTTACTTCCCACCTTCTCCCTCTTGCTGTACCTTCTCATTGCTCTGTCTCTGTCTTCTTATTCTATCTTCTGTGATGCTCTTGGCCTTCTCCCCCTTGTCTCCCACCAGTTCAGCCCTCTCTCGACTCACTCTTGCAGAGAACCAAGCCCCTGAAGAGGGTGAGTCTCAGACGCCCATCATCAGCCATGATTGGGCTCCATTCATACATCACCTCCTGCCTGTGGTACATTTCCACTCAGAGGTCAGCTCAAACTCACAGTGACCCAATTTTGAACTTATCTTATTCACCACCACATCAGACGACCCTTCCTGTTTCTCATTTTCTGTTAATAACACGGCCGCGTGAGGAGCTATGGAAGGAAATGGGGGTGTTTGTGAACAAGAAAAATTTGAAGGTGGGACAGGGGAGCAGTTTTCAAAGTAGCAGTCCTGTAGGAGAGATAATAGGCAGATTTGCCCAAAGGCTGTACAAGAGCTTAAACAGGAGTTGATTTGGGTTCAATCTAGGAGAAGCACACTAATGAAAAGAACTACTCAAAGATAGACTCGGAGCTGCCCAGGGACATAATGAAGCAGATGATGAGTGACTCTAGCTGAGGGAAGCCACAGAATGGCTTCTGAGGGACCACATTAATATGTAGGTTAAGGACTTCTGTCACTTAATAGTCAAGAGGTTTCTATGGACATGAGCATTTTGCACACAGTAGAGAACAGGCCTTCCAGGAGGGTACGCTTCATCCTCACGGATTCCTCTGTTGTCTAGATACAGATTGTATTATCGTTTTTAATGGATTTCTGATCATTGGTACTTAAGGATGGAATTTGAGAAGAAGAAAGTCTAATGCAATTGTTATTTAGTTATTTAAAACTATCGATCTGATCAGGCTTCAACCCTTCAGTTGTTGTTTACTGTTTGTAAGATATAAGTGACAGTCCTTCTGGTGGCCTTCAGGCCTGCGCCGTCTGCTCTCTTCCAGCTTCGCCTGTTCCCTGGCCCTGCCTGCCCCTTGCTGTGGGCTGTCCTCACGCTGGACTTGCTCTTCCCAGCCTTGAATACCTTGTACCTTCACCTGGGCCACCCTGCTCATCCTAGCTCTCTGCTCAAACATTTCTTCCTCAAGGCCACGTTTTCCAGTCTCCCCAGCTACACTCTGTGTGGCAGGCGCTCAGAGCACCCAGTGCTCCACTGGTTGCCATTTTCACAGTTCCAGTTGACTGTGGGCCTGAATTAGCTGTTGAATTCGGTGAGGACGGGGCCCTTCTTACCTGGTTTGTAGCCCTTTTTTCCTGCATCTAGTACCATAGGTAGCACATCTTAAAGTATCCATTAAGATGATGGCTAAATGGCAGCGAGAGTATACAGTTCACAGAGTGGGAAGCTGGATGTGGCCATTTTCAGTCCCAGGATTCTCCATTCAGTGATTCCCATTGTAGAGACAGAAAATGTAGACTTTATCACTATCCATCATTTCCTTTGCCTTTATACAATCAAATCCTAAATCCTGTTGACTATTATTGGGAGATGGATCTTGGATGGCTTCCTATATCCTGTTGCCTCCTACAGGAGCTTCCTGTTTCCACTCTTGCCTTCTCCAGCCTGCCTTAAGGACCACTCCCTCTTTGTCTGAAGAAGTGCCTCTCAAATCCAGCTGGCCTCAGTATCATGCCCTGTAGAGCCTGCTGAAGATACACCCGAGATCTGATCAGTGGGTCTGAACTGAGATTTAGAAATCTGCCCTTTGTTGCAGAGCCTCAGGTGATTCTGTTGTTCTCACAGGTGACAGCCCTCTGTCCTTAGGCACTGCTTTTACCACGACCCTTAGCCCAGCTAACACACTTCAGGATCCCCTGTTGCCTATTCGAGTTCCTCCTTTCACACTTTTCAACTAAATGGGACTCTAGAGGCTGGGTCTGATACTCAAAGTAGCCTCTCTGAAAGCTTGAAATGTCTCATTTTAACTTTAAGAAGCTATGCAAATTTTTTTATTATAGCCCATTATATTAAAACTCCCCTTACATCCCCCCCCCCAAAAAAAATCTTTGCGCAGAATGGACCTCCAGAGATGCGCTGGGTTTCCCTCAAGTTTCTCCTTCCTCGCCCACCCCCTGGTCTCTGCCATGGACTCCTAGGTTATGTGAATTCTGGCCCCTAATGAATATCCCAGCACAATTGCCAGAGTGAAATGGGTCTGGACATGGAAGCCAAAATCCCACTCCTACCCCTAGTTTGGCTACTCATTTAACACTTTTATAAAGCCTGTAACTTTGAGAGGCATTTTGACATCCCTCAGTGGTATGCGCTTCAGTCTAGCCTCAGGGATGCTGAGGATTTCCTGCAGAGGCTGGGCCACCTCTGTGCAGGGTAATCATACATGCTCTCAGCCGCCATGTACTGGGAGGTTGCTATGGGGAAGAAGGAACTCATGGGATAGAGGGTATCATCAGAAGAATTGACCAACACAGTCCTTTTTTCTAAAGACTCTAGGTTTATTTTCTGTGTCTTCTTTCAACTCTGGTGATGTCCCTGTGAAATGGACAGCAGAGACAGTCTCCCCCACTGGACAGATACAAAAACTTAGTTCTAAAAAATGATTGCGCTATTCCCCTTCCTGGGGGAGACCAGCTCAGTATCACTCCCCTGTGGGAACTTCCTGCCATGTCTCCACTTCTGCCCAGCTTCCTCCTCAGTTTGGGCTTTTAAAAGATTTTGATGTATAGAAATGTTTCTTCATAAATGTTTCCTGATGTTTAGGACTGTCTTCTGCCTCATATCTCCAGTGTCTAACATACAGCAAACACTTAACATTTACCGTCAAATGCTACTAACAAGCCAAGCACAGTGGTGCATGTCTGTAATCCCACTGGTTTGGGAGGCTGAGGCAGGAGGATCACGAATTCAAAGCTATTTAGCGAGGCCCTAAGCAACTCACCGAGACCCTGTCTCTAAATAAAATATAAAAATGGTTGGGGATGGAATCCTGTAATCCCAGCACTTAGGGAGGCTGAGACAGGAGAATCGCGAGTTCAAAGCCAGCCTCAGCAACGACAAGGCGCTAAGCAACTCAGTGAAACCCTGTCTCTACATAAAACACAAAATAGGGCTGGGGATGTGGCTCAGTGGTTGAGTGCACCTGAGTTCAATCCCCAGTACCAAAAGAAAAAAGGGTTGGGCACGTGGCTCAGTGGTTAAATCAATGGTTCAATCCCAGTACCTCCCCCCTCAAAAAAGTGCTACTAAGCATTCACCATGACTCAAATCCTGAAGTAAATACTGTCATTATTCCTATTTTACAGATTAATAAACTGGGTCTTAGAAAAGTCCATTTATTTACCCAGCCCTGCCTGCCTCCATTGCTGTCCACTGCTTCTTCATGAATCTTGAAGCCCCCCACACCTGGGTTAGTTATTATATGAAAGACTTGTTAAGTAAGCCACAGAACTAAGTAAAAATTTCAAGGTAGGGACAGGAAGGATGCTGAGAAGAGGAAGAGAAGGGAATCGTAACCATTCCAGGAAACACCTTCCATCAGTGCAACAGTCCAACCAAGCAGCCACTGTAGCCCTCAGAGTTCTGGAGTTTAGAATTCAAGAATCTCTTCATGCTCCTGGAATCAATGAAGAAACTGACCCAAGAGGGCCCAGGCAGGGCTTATCCTTCACCTCAAATTCCATTTGGGGAATCCCGGTCACGCCCAGAGTGGGTGGTGGAGGTGTAGAGCTGGCCAGGCGTGATTCTTCTTGGCACAGCTGTCAGGCTGTGGCAGGGGCAGAATGTGGCACCACATTGCAGTCATTCCAGCTCTGGGGAATTTACCGGCATCATGCCACACAGAAGGCAAGTTCAGGGGCTTTTTATAGCCCTCAAGGATCTAGAGGAAAACTGATCTCCTGAGAGAAAAGTGGAGAATGTGTCTTGTCCAGGCACCATCCCCTCGACCATGTAGTCCCCAGATGTCCATGATTCAAGTTTGAGCAAGAGTCACTGGTAGGTGAGCAGGGTGGGGTGGAGGAGGCCCTCTCAATGTTGGGAGACAGGAGTCCCAGCCTGACTCTTTGAATCCCTTACTCAGGGTTCAGTTTCTTCACCTGTCAGGTCAAAGTATCATAGTGTAGGAATCATACATAATACCTCGGCCCAGGGGCCAAATCCACCCACCACCTGTCATTGTAAAGAAAATCTTATTGGTATGTGGCCACACCCATTCATTATGTATCCTCTGTGGCTATTTTCTCACTATGAGAACAGAGTTGAGTAGTTGAAAAAGAGGCCATATGTGGACTGCAAAGCCTAAAATGTGAGTGTCTGGACCTTTAGGAAAATAAAGTTTGCCAGCCCCTGGTATAAGTTGTGGGGAGATCCGGAGTGCCTGCTGGGAGCACGGCAGGGGAAAGGATTCTGAGGGTGTGCCCAGATAGAAATGAAGCCCTGGCCTTCGCCATACAAAAGTGTGTTCAATAGTAGTGTTGGAAGGACTCCGGAATGCCATTTAGTGGTGTTTTTCAAATTGCTTTTAGCCCTCGAATCCTTTTGCAAACAAAATCTGAAGAAATTCTACTGCTTCTGGTAAGGTGGGAACGTGAGCACTGAGCCCATCCCACCCCACCCCTCCTCCTCCTCCTCCACCTCCTCCTCCTTCTCCTCCTGGCAGTCCTTAGGGAAGCTCTGCACGATCATAGGTTTCCACAAAAGAGCACTTGAAAACCACTCAGCTAACTCTGTGCCCCTGATTTTACAACTGGAGAAACTGAAGCACAAGGGGCAGCAGCATCTCACCTAAGGTCACTTGATGGACCCCCCTCAGTGGGTGTTCTACAGAACCCCTAACATGGTCTATCAAGAGAGCATATCTCAGCTGGGAGAGAAGCCTGACAGTTGACTTCTCAGGGTCTAGGGCTGTCGCCAGTGGCCTTGAAGTGCCCTTGCTGACCCAGCAGCCTACAGGGGTCCAGAGCTAACTTGGCCAGGACACAGTACCTGCCCATATGTCACCGTGGCTGAATGAGGGTTTTGGAGCCTTTTTTTTTAAGAACACCAGAGCAAAAAGAAGAAAATTAAAATCAAAATTGACCATGTATGTTTTTATTTCATTGATACAAAGACACGTTTCTCTAATAACTCAGAACATATCTTACAATTGAAATAGTAATCTGCTTTTTCTTGTCTTTCAAAAGATGTTGTTCAATAGATAAAAAAACATCTTCAAATCAATGGCATCTTAGAATGGAGAAATTATGGTAATTTATACCAAAGCTTGCTTTTGAAGATGGAATCAGATTTATTCATTTGTAGAATAAATATTTACCCTTCCTGCCCATTCTTGTTGAAGGGTGTGCTGAGCGCAGATCTTGCTGATATGAAACCAAGAGGGATTTTTTTTTTTAGCTCCACTTGAACCAAAAAGAAAACTAATCTCCTGGGACTGTGCCAGGAAGCCAGGGAGCCTGATGGCTTCTCCTCACCTCTAGCCAGCAACCAGCTGCACCTCTGAGGGGTTGCAGAAGGCAAGCTCAGGGTCTCTGCACCCTGGAATCTCCTAGTGTAACAAAGAAACTGAGGCTTGGTCACCAGTGCCTGTGACTTGAGGTCAGATCTGGTCGGTGTCCATCAAAGAGAATATGTAAAGAACCAGAAGACTCAAGGGTCACTTTTTTAGCCAAGAACCCCAGGAACACTGTGGGATGGCCTTTGAGGTGGAAAAAAATGGGACAAAAGAAAAGTCCAGAGGGTACACAGGGCAGTGGGCCTGGAGCACCAAGGACAGGTGGAAAATGAGACCTCTAGGTCCTTCTAAAGAGTGAGACCAATTCTCCAGGTCCCTAACTGGATGCGTCCCTATCCTTAGATGCTGGGCTGCCTGTGGATAGGTACCTAATAATAGAGGCAGATAAGGCCTGAACCAAGTGCCTCAGCTGCAGTGTCCGGTTGCAGTGGGGGTGGGGGAGATCCTGGCACTGCTCCTCCCACTCTTGCACTTAACCCGCTGAGTCTCAGTTAAATCAACAACAACAAAAAAAAAAAACATGGAAACAGCAGTGTCTGATCTAGCAATGAGAGATGATTGGGCAGGGAAAGCTCTCAGAAGTGTCTGACTTTTTTAAAAAGTGAATGCTTGAAATCCAAGTTTGTGAGTGATTGTCTTTCTTAATGAATTGGAGAGGAATCCAGTTCTCTCCACAGTGTTTTCACTCTGGCTCCTTGCATGCCCGCCCTGGGAAGGGGTGGAATGACGGAGGGAGTGGGAATGAGGAAGTGTGAGCACGTGAACATCTTTTGTCCTCAGTATCACAAAGGGGTGCTGACATCCGGGCCCCAGGTAGCTGTTGACCAGCTGTGAGCAGGAAGAAATGATGATGTGCTGCGATTTGGGGCAATTGTTAAAGCCAGCCATGAGCTGCCTCAGAATGCAGGGGATGAGGTGGGGGTCGGACAGAAGTGGCCAGTTAGGTGCTGACGCAAATACTTAGACTAAGATCAGCTCACCTTGATGTTGAAGAGCAGAGCCACGTAAAGGTTTAAACTCTCCATTTTCAAGTAGAGTTAATCAGCCAGGCACTAGGGCAAACACTTGTAGTCACAAGTTACTCAGCCACTCAGGAGCTGAGGTGAGAGGATCCTTGAGCCCAAGAGTTCAAGATCAGCAACAGAACAAAATCCATCTAAGGGGGGCAGTGAGGAAGAAATAGAAAGGAAAAGCTAGATAGAGGTAACAGCACAGAATTTTTAATTGAGTAGAGAAGGAGAAGGAGACATTTGTCTAGGGCACTACAGAACTCAAGACATCCATTCCCATGACCTTTAGTCAACTTTTTCTTGCACCCCACAAGCCCAGCTGTAGATGCAAAAACCAACCTCAAAAGTCTCCCAAATTCTGCCCCAAGCAGCCCCGTGGGGTGGATTCCTGAGGGCCTGGCCCAGAACCAAATCCAGCACTGAGAGGCTTTGCAGGAAGGGAGGGAGGGCTTCCAAACCAGGTGGGCAGTCAAGGTGGCCAATCAGCTCAACCCTTTGCATCCCACCTAGAACACCTAACCCAACCCCTGAGGGTCACTGATTACAGCAACAACACCAGTATTAACAAACCTTTTCAACATGATTGACACGTACCTGGCCCCATGCAAAACACTCTCCCTTTCTGCTCACAACCTTCTGAGGGAAGTGCTCTTATTATCTGTCTTACAGTGAGAAAACTGAGACTTGGTTAGGCGGCATCCCCCGCCTGGAGTCACTGGGCGGCGGGAGGCAATTCCAAGGTTTGATTCTGGGTGTCTCTCAGCCTTCTTCTCAGTGTACCAATTACCCACTCTACTGACATTGCCAGCCTTCCTGCCCAGCCAGAGGCTGCCCCTCCAGCTTAATCCCTTAGGACATCTACTGCTGTGGTCCTGGAGCCGCTCACAACCCCAGGAGCAAATCTGCTCCACCTTCCTTTCCCCACTCCCATACCCAGGAGCCTTTCTGTTCTCAGAGACACTTTTCATAAGCAGGACTCAGACACTCCCTAGTCTATGGTCCTTCCTCTGAATTCAAGGCTAGTGGCTAGTTTCTTCCCAGTTCAGCTGCTGCATACCCACTACTCTGCTAGGCACTGGGCCACAGTGGTACCTGCTAGGTCAGGCACTCTCCCTGCCCTCCTAGCCTCACAGCTTAATGAAGAAGCAAGTTACCACCTCTTCAGCCCTGAACAGGGTGCTTGCCTATTCAGGGAGCCAGAATGGGCCTCCTGGAGGAAGTGGCATTTAAACCAATTCTCAGAGGGTGAGTGGGTGCTGCATGGACAGTGAGGGAGATTTTAGGGAATAATAATGGCTTCGTTTGCATGAGAAACTGTCCTAAACACATTATGTAGTACTTTACGACAGTGTTATTATCATCTCCATTTTGCAGGTCACACAGCTAGGAGGTGAGAGTTGGAGAACAGGTCATTCAGAGGAAGCACCATGAACAAACAGCACAAGGATGGTGTCTCAGAAATAAATGAAAATTAGGTCAGAAATACCAAATAATAATAACAATGATGATGATAATAACATTTTTTAAGACCATTGAATAGAAGGAAGCTAGATTCATACTAGGTTCCCACTAGCGCGCCCTCAGGCATCTGTGGATGGGTTTCTGGTTCCTTCGCCCTAGGGCTTGTGTGAGCTGACTGTCACCTAATCCTGCACCCTTCTGAGTGGGGTACTGGTCAGACTTGTACGGGAGTCCCACAGTTTCTGTTATTTGGCTGGGAGTGGAAGCTGGAGGGTTACAAGTAGAGGTGCAATTACTATTAATAACAGTTGATGATTTACAAAACTGCAGAGTGCTCTCACATCACGCTGCATGGCCAGACTTGGGTCTCACAACAGGCCTGGAGGTAAGCAGAGCAGTCCCGGTCATCCACTTTGACACTGAGGAAACTGAGGGTCCCAGACATGAAGCAACCTGCCCAATGCCACATGGTCAGTTAGCATGTGGCCAGGGCTGGAGCCCCTGGATTCTGGCTCCAGTGCCCATATTTTCTCCACTACACCAAAATATGACCTGTAGTGGAGGCCAGAAATATTCCAACCCAGGCAACCGTGGCCTTCGCAGTTAACTTCTCTGAGGGGCTGGGAATATAGCTTAGTGGCAGAGCATTTGCCTAGTGTGTGCAAGGCCCTGGGTTCAATTTCTAGCACTGCAAAAAAAGAAGCAGCATCAGAGTTAACTCTCTGCACCTTGGTTTCCTGGCAGTAACAGGAAGGAGTTCCTTCCATACAGGACCACTGCAAAGAGTAAATGAGGGGGCTGGGGCTGGGGCTCAGTGGTAGAGCGCTTGCCTAGCATGGGTGAGGCACTGGGTTCGATCTTCAGCACCACATATAAATAAATAATAAATGAATAAAATAAAGATCCATCAACAACTAAAAAAAAAAACAGTAAATGAGGGCATAGGCACAGAATGTTGGGCATCAAGAATGTTCTCCCAATGGAATAGCATCCAACAGTCAGAAGGAATGAACACAGGGACAGGTGGCAATATGAGTCAAACTTTGCAGCATAATATTAGAGGAAAAAGTTACAAAACATTACCAATAGCCTTGTCCTCTTTGGGGAGACAACAACTAAAATTTTCACAACTAAAAATTTTTAATGTATATTTAAAACTAACAACTAAAAAAAATTTTTTTTTTTTTGGTATCAGGGATTGAACTCAGGGGCACTTGACCACTGAGCCACATCCTGAGCCCTATTTTGTATTTTATTTAGAGACAGGGTCTCACTGCGTTGCTTAGCGCCTCGCTTTTGCTGAGGCTGGCTTTGAACTGCCTCAGCCTTCCGAGCCACTGGGATTACAGGCATGTGCCACCACGCCCGGCACAACTACAATTTTTAAATGTATATTTAACAGCTAAAAATTATAAACGCATATTTTCAGGAGTATAGCAGTTGCAACAAAACTACATATGGAGGAAGCAAGGGCATGACGAGCTCTGCATGCAGGTGGTGGTTAGGTTGGGCAGTGGGGGCAGAGGGTAGGTCATACAGGTAGATGGAAGATGCTGGCAAGATCTTGGCTTTTGCTGGAAATGGTCGATTGGTAGTTGCCTACTTACATTATCAAAACTAACTGATTACATAAGTAACAACTAAATAAAAGTGAGGTACGCATGAGCTAGTAATGAGTTTCTTGTGAAGCAAAGATTAGGAAAAGTCCAATTTGAGGCCTTATTTTTACTTAGTTATTTTTTTGGGGAGGGAGGAGTGGCATTTGGTTGTTTTCTGTTTTGTTTTTTGTACTAAGAAGTGAACTAGAAGGCTTTTACCACTGAGCCACATCCCCAGTGCTTTTTAATTTTATTTTTTATTTTGAGACAATGTCTCACTATTACTTAGGGCCTCACAAAGTTGATGAAATTGGCCTTGAACTTGTAATCCTCCTGCCTCAGCCTCTCAAGTCACTAGGATTACAGGTGTGTCCCACTACACCCAGCTATTTTAAAACAGAAATGAAAATGCAGCCAGGCACAGTGCTGCATGCCTATAATCCCAGCACTTAGGGAGGCTGAGACAGGAGAATTGCGAGTTCAAAGCCAGCCTCAGCAATTGCGAGGCGCTAAGCAACTCAGTGAGACCCTGTCTCTACATAAAACACAAAATAGGGCTGGGGATGTGGCTCAGTGGTCGAGTGCCCCTGAGTTCAATCCCCGGTACCAAAAAAAAAAAAGAAATGAAAATGCTAGGCACAGTGTCTTCATATAGGAAATGTTCAATAAAAAAGGGCTAGAAAGTATTATATTGCAGCAATTGGAAGCCAAAGCTCTAGAATTGGGTCTAGGTTTGAATTTCAATCTGCTTGCTTGGTGCCTTTACACAAATGATTGCTTCTCTGAACTTCACTTGATCCATGTGTAAAATAGCAGGTAAAAACAGAAGGTAACTTGTGGGGTCATTATGAGAATTAAATGAGTTAATTCGTGCAAAATGCTTAGCACAACATCTGGATCATCACTTAGATGCTTGCAATTACTACCTGCTTTTATTATCAGGTATCGCAGAGCACTCCTGGGACTGCTGCTGTTTCCCCAGGCTTGGTGAAGGCGATGGTGCAGGCTACTCAAACGGAAGCAGCTGCCATCTTGGGGGAGGTTGCTGAGCCAGTGTGTCACGGTTTTCCACTTCCTCCTGGAACCATTTCCTTTGTGATCTAAACAGGGAGGAATCCGCAGACAAAGGAACAATTCTGGGAGAGCCCAGTCCCACAGCCAAAAGTTATTTCCTCGGTGGCTGGCCCCCACCTCCTCCTGTGTGGTCTGGAAATGACTTGACGAGAAGAGGCTGGGCTTCCCTGGTGGCCCAAAGCTAGAAATGAGGTGCCCCAAGGGAAAGCCTCCTGCTGGGTGACAGGAATAAGGGCAGAGGTGCTTCTGCTAGGAGGAACACTGAAGAAGATGCAGGACTTCCCAGCCTGTCGCCCTAGCCGGGCTCCTGGGGAAAGAGTCACCAGAAACACCCCCATGGCCTGCTTTCCCATTCACCTATGACCTCCCTGACCTGAAATAATACGAGGTGAGAAAATTGTGCAAGTCCACCATCCCTAACAATAAACCCTGGGTGTACAAACCAGCCATCCCCCATTTCCCCTTCATGTAGAGGTTTTCTTATGAAGAGGAAGACGATGGTCACATGGGGTAAGGAACAGACTCAGTCATACACTGGTAAGGGGTGGTCCTAGAACCCAAGTTCTTCCCATTGGTCCTTCCCACCTCCCTTCCTCATGAATGTTTCTGCTTGGAGAGTCAAACTCCTACTATTCTTTTCAGCATAAAAGTATCTTCAGTTTCCTGCAATAGCTCTCATTAACACACACAAAAGCCTTCCAAGGTGACCTCACCACCCCTTGCCCTCCCTCTCACAGGGGCTATATTTAACTCCTGGGAAGCACTGAGCACCAGGCCCTGGGTGTGCAGCTGGGCTTGCTTTTCTGCTCCTCTGATTCTTTTCCATGCTGAATGCACCATGACTTCCCCGTCCACAGTAGGACAACAGGAAGTATTTGTTTGGGTGATAAACAATGGGGGTCCAACCAGTGCTGTCCCCTCCAGCTTTCTCCCACTATCTGACCTTCCCTTGGATGCAGAGAAGAGTGCTTGTAAATTCAGAGGAAGTAAGTGAGACATCCCCCATGTTCCCAGCTGAGTAGATTTGCTGCAACTTAGAAGAGAAGGGCCAGAGAAGGAGAGATTTCTAAACCAATAAGGAGAAGGGGCATTTCTACCTGCCTCACCTGTGGAGCTGGTGGCCTGTGCAGTGAACCTGAGTTGGACACCGACAGAAGCAGCATATTGGAGGGAAACTGGAGGAGACATCGAACTGCCCCTCCTGTTCTGCAGTCCTTAGTTCCCACACCTGTAAAATGGGCTGTCTCACCTTGGTGTATAAATTAATTGATATAAATAACACATGTAAATCTCTTAAAGTAGTGTATGCATTATAACAGAAATGAAGACTTATATACATAACTAACATTTCTTAAGCACCTACCAGGTATCAGACACCCTCCTAACCACTTTAATGAGTATCAGGTCCCATTCCCACTGAGAAGATACACTCACATGTTACCAATGACATGCACAAGTCAGGGACAGTTCGTGTCCCAGATATGCACGGCTA
Organism: Geosciurus inauris; assembly: GCA_004024805.1. NCBI lineage: Eukaryota > Metazoa > Chordata > Mammalia > Rodentia > Sciuridae > Geosciurus > Geosciurus inauris. Next base: position 6,547 of record PVHX01022019.1, on the reverse strand, counting down.
GGAAATGGGGGAACAGGATATAAACTCAGGTAGATCGGGTTGCTCAATATCTGTTATCATTATTCCCCAACTTATGTATTAGAATTAAAATTCATCAATGACAAAATGTACATCATTGACTCAATTGGCAGCCGTTCCCACAGGAGGGACTCAAGTTCAGCAGCATGGAGTCTTTGGGGAAGTCAACCAAAGTGAGAAGTCTGGGCTTCTGCTTCTGCCCCCGCCTTTTTTTTTTTTTTTTTTTTGTAGCAGGGATTGAACCCAAGGCACTTAACCGCTGAGCCAAATCCCCGGCCCTTTTTATATTTTATTTTAAGACAGGATCTTTCTAAGTTGCTTAGGGCCTTGCTAAGTTGCTGATGCTGGCTTTGAACTTGTGATCCTCCTGCTTCAGCCTCCAGAGCTGCTGGGATTATACCACTGCGCTCTGCCTGCTTCCCCTTTTAATCTGACCTCTTTTTTTTTTTTTTTTTTTTTTTTTTGCCTACTTTTGACAGGCTTTTTAAATCACATTAACTAGCTGCTAGACTTTACCAACACAGAAAAAAGATGTTTGCTCCAAGAATTCCTTCATTTCATTAATACTTCAGCATTGACTGTGTCAGGCACCAGCACAGGCTGGCACTGTTCCTGCCCTTGTGGAGCTCATGCTCAAGTCAGGGAAACTGGCTTTGATGAAGAAATTCATAAGTATTAAAACCTTACCAAGTGAAATGCCACAGAGAGATCCTCCATGCTACCATATGAGATGGGGAAATGGGCATGGTCAAGAGGACAAAGTTTCCCTGAGGAAATCAGGACTGAGTAGAGAGCTGAAGAGGGCAGACCCAGGCAGCAGGGAAAGGAAGCTTTTTTTTTTTTTTTTTTTTTTTTTGTACTGGGGATTGAACTCCGGGGTACTCGACTACCGAGCCGAGCCACATCCCCATCCCTATTTTGTGTTTTTATGTAGAGACAGGGTCTCACTGAGTTGCTTAGCGCCTCGCCATTGCTGAGGCTGGCTTTGAACTCACGATTCTCCTGTCTCAGCCTCCCTAAGTGCTGGGATTACAGGCTTGAGCCACCGAGCCGGCTGGGAAAGGAATCTTTTACAGGCTCAGGGAAATACTTATGCAAAATTCCTGGGTTAAGAGTCTGAGGAACAGAGCTTGTGGGCAGCCTGGAGGAAAGTCTCTCTTGAAGATCCTGCAGGGCTTGAAGGTCACAGGAAAGTTTCCTCTTCCTTTCTTCCCCACCCATACATGGAGTTCACATCTGATAGGCATCCTGCTCTCCTGTCCAGGGTGACTTGCTCCCCACCCCCCACACACCACAGTTCTAAAGGTCAGATGCTATTATTGTGCCAGCTTGTTCAGATACATTATACAGAAAATTATCTCAAAATTATCATGATCAAAATTTTTCAAAGTACCACACTGCTTCTCTCTCCAAACAGGAGCCTTTATGAGATGGAAATTGGGTTATTTTGCTGCATGGAAATAAGAAAGGAAATCTGAGTAAACCCAAAGAAAAATTGTAGGCCCTTCATAAAACCACAATCTGATGACTCTTATTATTTTACATTTTAAAATTGGGCCAGCTGCATTTCCTCTGACCAAAAACAAAGAATGATGAAGTTGTCTTTATCATCTCTAAGAAGATTCTTCTCAAGCAGTGAGGTCGGGGAAAGGGAAATGGCATTTCTCTCTGCTGCTTTGAATTTAATGAAGTTGTAACTTCCAAACTGTCAGTTGCAGTCTGAAAGGTGCACGGGCATGAGGTCATGTGTCAAAGTGCTCAGCTCTGGTGCCCAATCTGTATGAGCCCAACCTGTGGTTGGCAAAAGTTTAATTATTAATTTACCTTTTGTTGTAGAAATTAGACTCATAAACTTTGAGATCTTTAAATAGCTCTGAGCTTCTGTGTGATCATCCTTACTGGCTGCAGTGAATGTCTTTTGATTGAAAGTTTCACTGCAGCTGCACCAGGAGTGTGGACCAGGGAGAACCTCCTGGGAGCCAGTGATAGTGCTTTTAGCTTGGGGCTAAATTTCTGCTATATAACTTTTTCTTTCTTTCTTTCTTTCTTTCTTTCTTTCTTTCTTTCTTTCTTTCTTTCTTTCTTTCTTTCTTTCTTTCTTTCTTTCTTTCTTTCTTCCTTCCTTCCTTTCTTCCTTTCTTCCTTTCTTCCTTTCTTCCTTTCTTTCTTTCTTTCTCTCTCTCTCTCTCTAAGGATTAAACTCAACAGTGCTTAACCACTGAGCCACATCCCCAGCTTGTTTGTTTTTTTTTTTTTTGAAACACGGTCTCTCTAAGTTGCTTAGGGCCTCATAACATCTTATTTTTGTTTCATTGTGGTAGGGAGGATAGAGGAGCAGAGAGAAATTTGATCGTAGTCTTAGATGAGTACTCACCAAAACAATAAGCATTCCTTAGTTTAATCTTAGATATATTTTTAAATGGGTTATAATCTTATTGGAGAAAATTTTTGCAACCTAGAGAATAAGTATCCCCTGTCTTGGATTTCTGTGCCTGTCCCACTTAAAATATTGAAAACTTATGAACAATGATTAGTTCATTTTTTCCCTGGTTGTATGTGTGTGGCTTTTTTTCTTTTTCTTTTTCTTTTACCCCTTGGAATTCACCATACCTCTCTAATATTAAACTAAACCAAATAAGAAGAATGAAATTTGCTTATGGTACTAAATAAACTTTAGACATAAAGGCCATCATGTCCTGATGCCCCACCCTGCCCCCAGAAAGGACACATGACCTGGACCAGTAGTAAAGAAGGGAGGCAGCAGGTTAGGAACTGGTGAATGAGGTCTTCCTGACTGGGTATGGCAAAGACACAGTTCCTGGGTTGTGTTTCTGCCCCTCCAGCTGAAGGATGTTGTCCCTTCATCTGGCATAGAAGGGTCCTTGGAATGTGAGCATCCTGAGGAAAGGGGATCCACTGCCTCCTGCTGCAACCATCCTGAGCTCAGTCTCAGGCCCAAAGCCATGGGCGGTCCAAGTGGTAAGACTTGGCAGAGTACATGATGTCTTCGTGACCTATCCCCCCACCTGTACATACCACTGCCCCCGAAACTGCACTTTGGAGGTCACATAGGAATGAAGAGAGCAGCTCTCCAGTACACTGAGCTCCTTACACATCACATATTTCATCTTTGTCATGACCCTGTGAAGCAGCTACTGTTACTGCCTCCACTGTCTGCATATCAATTGGAAGCTTAGGAGAATTAAGAAATTTCCGGGGCTGGGGTTGTGGCTCAGTGGTAGAGCGCTTGCCTCCCATGAGTGAGGCACTGGGTTCAATCCTCAGCACCACATAAAAATAAAAAAATAAAGATACTGTGTCCATCTACAACTTAAAAAAATATTAAAAAAAAAAAAAAGAAATTTCCTCAGGGGCCCACAGCTGGAAAATGACCGAGCTGGGAAGGGAGTCTGATTGTCTATGGCCTGTATTCTTAGCCACTCTTCAGTGACTCACCTTATGCATCAACTTTTTGTGAATTTAACACTAGATATTTTTTTCCCAACAGGTCATGTGATCACAGTCAAGTCAGACAACCTCTTTGACCCTCATTTTTCACATCTTTAAAATGAGAGGATTAGACTAGGTCATCAAAATATTGTGTCTATTGAGGGGCTGGGGCTGTAGCTCAGTGGTAGAGCGCTTGCCTAGCATGAGTGAGGCACTGGGTTCGATCCTCAGCACCACATATAAATAATAAATGAATAAAATAAAGATCCATGAACAACTAAAATATTTTTTAAAAAAATATTGTGTCTATTGAATTAGTGTTTGCTGGGCTTCTACCAAGTGCTGATCAAGATTCAGGTCCTGTCCACACTGAGCTTGTTAAAACAATCAAACATCTGTCACCAAATACTATCTGATCACTACTTTGAAATCTGCATGGTTCTGGGAAGTGTCAGGAAGTAGCAAGTGACAATAACAATAAACAATATGACTGTCATTTAGTGAGTATTTGTACCAGGCACAGCAGTACACTAAAGGCCTCATGGTATAACCTTAGACCTCCCTGCCCCTGAGGTTGAGATCCCACTATTCTCATTTTATATAAGACAAAACTAGGGCTCCGCTCAGCTCAGAAATGGCAGTATAAGAATCCCAATATTAGGGTGGGGATGTCACCTTGAGGTAGAGTACTTGCCTTGCATGCCTGAGATCTTGGGTTCAATCCCCAGCACCACAAAAAAAAAAAGAAAAGAAAATCCTAGTACTCATCATAAATCTGTCCCCAAAGCCCCACCACTCTGCCTAATCAAAGTAATACTCCATGTTCCAGTCATTTACTATCTTTTCTTGGGGCTCTTATTCCTTCGACTCTCAGTTATCTCAAAAGAGTCAGTTAAGTGATTTTTAAAGGGCTATGAGAAGTTTCCCCACATTCCTGAAATTCATAGATGCTCCCTATATTATGTTTGGTGGAGTATTTTGCAAAGGTTGAAACTTGATCTGACTACAACAGAATCATCCGGATGGAGTGCTTATTAAAATGTAGATTCCGGATCTTAGCACAGGTCTACCAGATCACTGTCTGGGTAGGAGGGCCAGGAACTGATGTTTCCAACAACCCCTCTTAGTCTTTCTGAAATCCGAGGCTGCTGTCCTGGTGGTATGTATGAGCCTTGGCCAGAATTATTTGTCATTTGCATTATACTCATATGACTTCTCTCAAATTAAATTTTTTGATGGTTTAAATCCTTGTGGTTAGATTCTCCAATATTAATGACAAAGCTGTCACAGAAAGCACTTCTGTATTCACTGCACTTGAAGGCTGTCTTTTTGTGGTGAGTTCTGCGTTGTTCTGGAAGAGCCCAGTGCTGGCTGAAGTTTTCTGGTATCCATGATGTATAGAAGGTTCTATCGGTTGAGGTCCCCCTGTTATGTCTGGTATTCTCTTTGAGTAGCCTGTTTCTCTTCTGTGAGGTCCTATCTGATGTTCAAATAGGCTCGGTGGGGAGAGGGCCATAGAGAAAAATGTCAGGCCAGGCGCAGAGGCTGAGGTAGGAGGATTGCAAATTCAAACCCAGCCTCAGAAACTCAGCAAGACCCTGTCTCTAATAAAATATAAAAAAGAGCTGGGGATGTGGCTCAGTGCTTAATCAACCTTGGGTTCAATCTCTGGAACAAAAAGAGAGAGAAGGAATGTCAGCCCCACAGTGAGGGCCACCCACCCCACAGGTGAAGGGGACTCCAGCGAAAGAGTTGGGAGCCCTGGTAAAGTCACACCCAGAACCCTCAGCCAGAGGACTTGGAGAGGAAGCCTAACACTGCCTCTGCCAGCCTTTGCTACACTGAGCTGAGATCTTGGCTGCTGAAACCAGTACCACGACTAGGTGGCAGCCAATGGTTCTTCATCTTCTTCCCCTTGGCTCACTCAGGCCCTTCCTTCTCTTCCAGTCTGTTTGGACTTGAGTGATCACATCTCTGTTAAATGAAAAGCACTTAAGAGTCAAGGTCCCATGTGAAGAATCCCATCAGAGAACAGGAAGGAAACAAAAAATGCGAATGAAGCTTGGATACTAAAGCTCATGTGATAAATACAGAGAACTCACCGAGAACTGCATTGTTATTAGAAACAACAGTAACAAAGTGTATTATATATATTGGAAGCAGTAAGGCAGAGCACTTAGAAGCAGGAATACTGCTACACGCGGGTACTTGCTTAAAGCAGCAAAAAAGTGTTGAAACCTCAAACAGAAGGAAAGAAACGAGAAGAAAAGGAAGAAAGGAAGGGAGAAGAAAAGAGTGACTTAAGAAACCCCAAAAGCTGCCAGGCGTGGTGGTGCACACCTGTAATCCCAGCTACCCAGGAGGCTGAGGCAGGGAAATTGCAAGTTCAAGGCCAGCCTGGGCAACTTAGCAAGACCCTGTTTCAAAATCAAAAGGGCTGGGGGTATAGCTCTGTAGAAAAGTGCCCCTGGTTCAATCACCAGTAAGCAAAAAAGAAAGAAAGAAACAATAAGCTGAGCAATCTGGGCTCATTCATTGAGCACAGCAGTTCTCAAGGTATGGGCTGGGATAGGGGATACTTGAGGGATCCCCAAATGCTTTCAGGGGGTCTACAAGGTCAACTGCTTTTATATAGTGCTAAGATGTCACATGCCTCCCTCACTCATTCTCTATGAATATGCAGTGGAGACTTCCAGAGGGGACAAGGGAAGGTGTGGTAGCTCTGAAGGTCACTCCAAGTGTGTGTTCTTGTGGTTCTAGAATGTCTTCGGTTTAATTGTTGATGCATTCAATATTGTCAGCTAAAACCCCCAGAAAAGAAAAGTTCTTTGGGGTCCTCCATAATTTCTAAAACTATAAAGGAATCCTGACACCAAAGAGTTTCAGAATGCTTGGCATAGAGCCAAATCACCCAGCTACCCTGAACTCAGACTTGGGCTCATGACAGCAGAGCAGCATTGGGAACTTGTAAATAAGAACCATGGCTGCAGGCCTGAGACAGCTCATGCTGCCCCTGGTGCCTGCCTTACTGCATTTACCAGTGTGTGTGTGTGTGTGTGTGTGTGTGTGTGTGTGTGTG
>PVHX01022018.1:0-28534 GCA_004024805.1 Geosciurus inauris | reverse complement strand
ATTAATAACAATAATAACCATATAAATGATCCAATGAACCCAGTGAGCTTCCCTAAGGACCAAGGTAGAAACCCTGTGGGGTTCTTTGTACAGGAGAACCCAGGGAACTGTAGGCATTTACCACCATGTTCTTGTTGTAATGACTATGTCTTGAGGCCTGGCCAGTCTCTGTCATCTGTGACTCTGAGTTACTCTTCTCCAGTTCTGTGCAAAGTTCCACTAAAATGTGGCTCTGGTCTTCTTCCCTGTTCGCAGCCACACATGGGCCCTGGAGGAGCTAATTCTGTTTTGCCCATCCTGGCCTCACCTTGAGGTTCCCATGATGAGCGTGGGTGTCGAGCCAGCACACAGGAAAGTTAGGTCGCATTCACTGCACAACCTTTCCTCATCCTATCTCTTCTCCCTTCCCTGCATTCCAGTGATCTTTCTTCTACTTTTTTGTCCCCTCACTCCACTTATATTGGACTAACTTCCAGATATCAGAGAAAACATTCTACCTTTGACTTTTTGGGACTGGCTTGTTTCACTTAGCACGATAATCTCCAGTTCCATCCATGTACCAGCAAATGCCATAAAGTAATTCTTCTTTTATGGCTGAGTAATACTCCATTGTGTATATGTACCACATTTTCTTTATCCATTCATCTGTTGAAGGGCTCCTAGGTGGGTTTCATAGCTTGGCTATTGTGAATTTTGCTGCTATCAACATTAATGTGGCTGAGTCACATTAATAATAGGAGACTTTTATAGTATGCTGATATTAAATCTTTTGGATATATACTAAGGAGTGGGATAACTGGCTCATATGGTGGTTCCATTCCTAGTTATTATGTACATATATGAATATACCACAGTGAATCTCACTATCATGTACATTCATAAGACACAAATTAAAAAAAACTAAGTAAATAGCAAAAAGACTAGTGGAGTAAAGGGAAGGAGGAGCAGACAGAAAGGGCGAGGACTGAGGACTGAATTAGAAGAAATTATATTCCATGCCTTCATAATTATGTCAAAATGAATCCTATTTTTATGTGTAACTAGAAAGCACCAGTAAAAGAGACAGACAGAAAGACAGAACATAGCCAAAGCCATCAGGTCAACATTTGGGCTCAAGTGGTCACTCCAGAATCCTGCTGGGCTTCCTTCTCAGGAACTCCACTCCCAGCTCTGGGTCCTCCCTCACCCTAAGCCATGCAAATCTAGAACCCTTAAACCTATGTCCCTCCTCACCAAAATACCCCCAAATCCACAGTCACACATCTTGTCTTATTCCAGTGAAATCCAGACCTTAGGATTCTTTTCTTCTAAGACCTTGAAATTCGCACCTATGGGACCCCTTTTAATTCTGCAACCTCATACCCGAAGCTCAGAAGCAAATATTCTCAGAATATGCAAATATTCTCAAGTACTTAGTTCTCGTACTGACCCCGCACCTCTGCAATCGTTGGTCCTGGGGTGCTTCCTCCTCAGGTATCACAAATCCAGTCCAGAAGTCTATTCCCTGCTAATCTGCTCACAGGCCCCCTCCTTCCTGTTTGCTGGCTGTGTTCCAAAGTAGGTGGGGTGCATGGTGGGGGGTGTGCTTGGAAGGAGAAAAGAGACAATTATGTAATGAGGACCAAAGGCCAGCCTTTGATCCCAGCAGTATAAAGGCAAACCACCCCAGCCATCACTACCTGCCTGTCATCTTCACTGCCACCATGCTGGCCTCAGGGCTGCTTCTGGTGGCCTTGTTGGCCTGCCTGAGCATAATGGTGTTGATGTCTGTCTGGAAGCAGAGGAAGCTTGGGGGAAAGCTGCCTCCAGGACCCACCCCACTGCCTTTCATCGGGAACTACCTGCAGCTGGACACAGAGCAGATGTACAACTGCCTCATGAAGGTGCCACCATTCAGGGAGACGGGTGGAATGGGGTGGGCACAGGGGCTCCCCAGTTTCACCAGGGCTTTGTGGTAGAGGGTTGAACCTGATGAGTTGGAGTCCTAGGATAGGAGAATTTTAAGTGCTGGGAAGCCAGGACCTAGCCAGGAAAGACAGACTTTGAGATGTTTTGTTCTATCATCTGAGTGTCAGACACTGGGAGAAAGACATCCCATTACCTCACAGGAGGGAACTGAACCAATTCAGGAAACAAGCCCTCTAACCACTCCCATCCACCCACTTCAGCTGAGCAAGCGCTATGGCCCTGTGTTCACCATCCACCTGGGGACGCGCAGGGTGGTGGTGTTGTGTGGATACGATGCCGTGAAGGAGGCGCTGGTGGACCAGGCTGAGGAGTTCAGCGGCAGAGGCGAGAATGCCACCTTTGACTGGCTCTTCAAAGGCTATGGTAAGTGGGACAGCACCTGGGGGAAGGTGGCCTCAGATTCCTCAGCCTGCCCCCAAGTCAGTGCCCCTCAAGGTGGTGCAGAGCCCTCTGTCTGGTCTTCTTGTCACATCCCTGTTCACTGATGCCTCTCCCCGTGTTGGGCTCTGGCCTGTCTTAAACCCCCATGTCCCAATTCGTCCCTGCTTCTCTCTGTCCCCCTGTTCTGTCACTAGATATCCCTTTCCCTGGATGGCTCCATCTCTTGGCACCTCGATTTTATCATCCTCAGCTTCCGACCTTCCCCGTGATTCTCTCTCTCTTTCTCTCCTCCCTTTCTTCTTCGTCGGTCACAATCGCACAGTGACTCTTCAAAATCCTCATGCCTCCATCCCCTACTTCACAACCTCTTCTCTGCCCAGACTGCTTTTCTTCTCTACCTGTGTTTGTCTCTTCCAGCTGAGAATCCTTCGCAATTTACATTTCCACCTTCGGGTTTTCACAATTCCACTTCTCCTTTCTCTTAGCTGTCCTCTCGCCCTTCCCTCCTTCCTTCCTTAGCTCCATTGGAGTGTCTCTGTATGCCCGTTTCCTGCATCTGTCATCGATTTTTCTTCCTCTTCTGATTTTCTCCAAGTTTGAATCTGTGCCTGTTTTTGCGCAGCACTGTAGCTCTGTGCGCACTGATCTCCTACTGCCTCCCTCTCTGCGCGACCCCCAACCTTTTGGGTCCCCTCTTAGGGGTGCTCTGTGGTCTGCTTGCCCCCTCCCCGGTCGCTGACTTCCTCCTGCCACTGCACTCACCTCCTTAGGCGTAGCGTTCAGCAACGGGGAGCGCGCCAAGCAACTTCGGCGCTTCTCTATCACCACCCTGCGGGACTTCGGAGTGGGCAAGCGCGGTATTGAGGAGCGCATCCAGGAGGAGGCGGGCTTCCTCATCCAGGCGTTCCGCGACACCTGTGGTGAGCTGGGGGCCCTGGAGTAGGCCAGAAGGAAAAGGAAAACCCTGCATTGTGTCGCAGGAGGGGGACTAGGTCGGGAAAGGGTGTCTGTGGTCCCAGTAGGGTACGCTGCTGGGAATTCGCCTCACTACTCAGGTTCTCAGACTGGCCTAAGACTGCCCACCTGGCTCTTTTCCAGTCCCCGTCTATCACTCCCACCTGTCTCTCCACCCCCAGGCGCCTTCATAGATCCTACTTTCTACCTAAGCCGAACAGTCTCCAATGTCATTAGCTCCATTGTCTTTGGTGACCGCTTTGACTATGAGGACAAAGAGTTCCTGTCACTGTTGCGCATGATGCTGGGAAGCTTCCAGTTCACAGCTACTTCCACTGGGCAGGTAACTTGTTCTGGCCTGGCAAGGCAGCCCTCCCAAACCCGGACGAACCACAACCGGCTAACTGCACCACCCCCACCCCCAGGGCAAACGGTGTCCCAAACTGCCATCTCATCCATTGACAAAGACCAGCCCCAAATATTGGATACCTGAACTGCATTAGGAACCAGGACAAGTGACAAGTGTTCAGTATACAGTTTCCAAGAATACCTGTATATCTCAACAGATGTCCCCAAAACAGAGCCTGCAGGAAATACAAATGCCTTCAATCAGCTCTCTCACCTGCACAGATGTTCCCAGCTCAATTTGCCTTGATCTCTAGCAGAGCCTCCCTACCCAACCCTTCTGAATATTTTCATACCTGGACAAATGACTACTTCAGTTCCCTCCTGGATGCCTGAGCACCTGGTGCTGCAAAATCCAGGCCTCCAACACCCTTTAACCTCTACAAAAGTGTCCCAAGCCAGCCCACCAGAATATTTAGACACCTGCTCCCCACTCTGCCCACTGAATTACCTGAACACTCAGGATAGGCACCACAACCAAGACTCCAAATATTGGGGACAGAATGTTTCCTAAACACCCAAATAAGTACCCTCCAACACAACTCACTCACATATCTAAAGGGGTCCCTCTGTGTAGCCCATTTGGATATCTAAATGGGTGAACAGCCATCCCCCTCACTTTGCCACCTGAACACCAGCATAAGTAATGTCTGAACACCTGGTTAGAAGCTCCCAATCCAGATACTGTAAGTATATGAACAGCTGTCTCCAGCTGAGATTAACTGAATGCCTAAACACCTAAGAGGTGTGCCCACCATAAAGCCCTACCTGCAAATCTCAACTAGATGTCTTCCAACCCAACCTCAACTGAATATCTAGCACCCACATGTACGTTCCATCATCTCCCTTAAATTCATAGATAATTGCCCTCATACTTAATCTACAGGAAAACTTAACTTTATGCTGCCTTTCAGCCCCACCCGAACACTAAACATTGGATCGCTGCCTTGAACCCCCTGCCTTTCTCACTTGGAGACAGGTCCTACTCCCACTGGGTGCTGCCCACTGACAGTTGTCTTGTCTTTGTGTTCTCTTTCAACAACCGCTAGCTCTATGAGATGTTCTACTCAGTGATGAAGCACCTGCCAGGACCACAGCAACAGGCCTTTAAGGAGCTGCAGGGCCTTGAGGACTTTGTAGCCAAGAAGGTGGAGCAGAACCAGCGCACTCTGGATCCCAACTCCCCTCGAGACTTCATTGACTCCTTTCTCATCCGCATGCAGGAGGTGCAGCCAACAGCTGGGGTGGGGTGGTCCAAAGCCAGGCAGAGGGGAATCAGGCTGGGGAGGGTGGAAGAACAGAGGCCCAAAGTAGCTACCCTCTTCATAATCCTCACAGTCCCAATCATAATTAAACACCGCTGTTCCATCTGCCAAGCCCTTATTAAGCACAGCAGAATGTGTGCATGCAACTACCTCTACAGTACTGCCATGTGCCAGGCACTATTTTAAGTGCTTATTTAGCATCCACAACAGCTCTTGAACAGTGTTCTATTATAACCTCAATTTTACAAATGAGTACACTGAAGCCCAAGGAGTATATGTAACTTGCCTAAGGTCACACAGCAAGGAAACAGTGGACCCTAGCTCAAACCAGTGTCTCTTTGACTCTACGGCTGGTGCTTTCAGTCACCAAACTGGTGTTTTATAACCTGGTCATCTGTCACACTCATGTGGACAGGTGACCTGGCTTTACTATGTGACATTGAAAGACCTTACCTCTAATTACATGTCTGTCTCTCTTCTGTGCAGAAAGGAGATGGGGCTTTATAAAGTCTGATGTTCAAAGAATCAAGGAGGGAGATCCTCCAAGTACATCAGGAACAGGATGCTATTGTTTAAAATTCTTTGTCTCAGAAAAACTCTAATTCTCACTGATTCACTCCATCTTGACATCTCTGTCCATATTTCTTAGTCTCTCTCTTTCTAAATACCTTATAATTGAAAGAGTGACAGCTGGCCTGGTCATTAAAGAATAGATAGCCATCAGGGCAAAGAACGTGAGAAGAACATTTTGGGCAAAGCCAGAAGTTTACACAAAGGCATGGAACCTGTACAGAGCTTGGCAAATCTAGGGCCCCTCTTCTCACCTTTGGTCTGAACCTCAGGGGGATGGGTCCTAGGAAAAACCTCAGAAGGGGCCAAAGGGAAGACGAGTGGACTTGGCCTGAAGGCCTCTCTCCTTTCAGGAGAAAAATAACCCCAACACAGAGTTCTTCATGAAGAACCTGGTGCTGACCACGCTGAACCTCTTCTTTGCTGGCACAGAGACTGTCAGCACGACCCTGCGCTACGGCTTCCTGATGCTCATGAAGCACCCAGATGTGGAGGGTAAGGCGGGAGGGGACAGGGAAGTGGAAGCCCATAGACCCTTAAACTCCTCTGAGCCTAATGCAATGACCTCACCTCTCTCAGATCCCTGGACCCTCAGAGAAGCCTGATATGTCGATATGGCGTGGGGCGGGGGGTGTTCAGCTGATAGCCATCAGCCAAAGCTTAGTAGCCATTAAAATATCGGATATATGTGAACCAATTGGCAAACTGCTCCTCTGCTGAGCCTACTAAGTGCCCACTGCTGGATCCCCCAAGCACTCCCCAGGACCCCTGACTTGCCACTCCCATCTGATTCTGATACAGTCAAGCTAACAAGACCCTGCTCTCCCAATGTAGGTGGCCATTGATTATTTTGAATGGTCTAGGGGTGTGCCATATAGAGTGCTTGTCATTCATCCAAGTTTACATGTTTGGATCATCATGCCTGTTCTCCAATTCCTGGATACATTAACACATTCTCCTTTTTCCCTCAGCCAAGCTCCATGAGGAGATTGACCATGTGATTGGCAGGAACCGGCAGCCCAAATTTGAGGACCGAGCCAATATGCCCTACACAGAGGCAGTGATCCATGAGATCCAAAGATTTGGAGACATGATACCCATGGGCGTGTCTCGCAGGGTCACCAAGGACACTAAATTTCGGGACTTTCTCCTCCCCAAGGTGCTGCCCTGTCCAGTGAGAGGGACCTTTGAGCCACTCCATGGGACCCTAGCACCCCATCCCCATCAAAAGCTTTCCAGTCCCTGTCCCACATCATCAAAGAATATACAACTGCTGTGTCCCTTGACTCTTCCCATTCAGAGACTCTTGTGTCCTATGTGCCCCCCAGACTTTCTGTCTCAGGAGAATTAACCCTATGTCTTCCAACTTTTCTGTCTCAAAAGACACAAACCTCATTTCCCTAGGCCTCCTACCTTCAGGACAGGAATCTCATGTTGCCCATACATCCTGCCTTGAGAGACACAAATTCCATATATCCCAAACTTCCTGTCTCAGGGCATATGAACTTCTACCTTCCCTCAACCTCCAGCCTTGAGAGATATGAACTGCACGTCCCCCAACATCCTGTCCCAGGAGACAAAGACCCTGTGTCTTTTAAACCTTGCTTCAGAGAGCAAGAGTCTCCATGTCCCCCACACTTCCTGTCTCAGGGACATTAGCTTCATATCCTCCAAAGCTCCTCCCTCAGAAGACCCCCTTCCCATGCCTCCCATTGCTCTCCAATGTGGTCCCCTAACTGTCGTCAGTGCCTGTGAACTTTTAACACACTTTTCTTCCAACCCACCTTATCCACTCCCTTCTTTCCTCTGTCAGGGCACGGAAGTGTTCCCTATGCTGGGATCTGTGCTGAGAGACACCAAGTTCTTCTCCAACCCTCAAGATTTTAACCCCCAGCGCTTCCTGGATGACAAGGGGCAGTTTAAGAAAAGCGATGCATTTGTGCCTTTTTCCATTGGTAAGAGACCACTGCTTGCTTCCAGGCCACGGCTCACACCACCAGGGCAGCTCATCCTAGCTTCCTTCTCTAAGTGTAGCCTAGCATCTTTTTCCAGCTCTAAAGTACCTCTTGGAATCTACCCCGAAGCCAAGCAGCTGCAATTCCCATAACAACCATGACCTATGTATCTGCACCCGGGCAAAAGGGAAGGGATGATCAAATCTCATTTAGAGATGGGGAAAATGAAGGATCAGAGTGAGTCAGAAATCTTCCTAAGGATACACAATAACACGATCAGATTCTTAGAAGATGACAGCATAGCATCCATATTTGAGAATGAGGGGGAAGGAGCACTTAAACTTCCCATTGCTACAGGCCGACATGGACCACCCCACTTCATGTGCAAAGGATAAATGAGGCTCAGAGAGGTGTGTAGCCTTCTGCAAAGGTCTCCTGGGCCACAAGTGCAGCCTCTCCTCCCTTGGGGAAGGCAGTCGGGATCTGGTTGGGGGGCAAGGCTGCAGTCCAGTGGGCTTCACCTCCGCCCTCCCTCCTCTCCTCTTCAGGAAAGCGGTACTGTTTTGGAGAAGGTCTGGCTAGAATGGAGCTCTTTCTCTTCCTCACCACCATCTTGCAGAACTTCCACTTCAAGTCCCCACAGGCGCCCCAGGACATAGACGTGTCTCCTAAACACGTGGGTTTTGCCACAATCCCGAGGACCTACACCATGAGCTTCCTGCCCCGCTGAGCTGGGGTCAGGCCGCGGGGGTGAGAGGGAGGCAGGCTAAGGGAAAGGGAGAGTGGAAGAAAAGTAAGGGGGGAGTTGGATAGAAGAAGGCAAAGAATCAGAACAGACTGCCCACCTTGCTAGACATTGGCCCCTCAGAGCTGGGAGGAGAGGAAGGGCAACCTTACACTGTGCAGTGGTGGTGGTGGTAGTAGTAGTAGTAGTGATATAATGATAATAATACTAACAATAACAACAATAACAGCTATTATTTTGAACAAGCTTTCTTTGTCAGCTCTGTGCTAAAAGCATCCCATGATCTCCCAACTTCATACTCAAAAACCCACGTGAAGGGGAACAGTGTTCAGGCTCATTTTAAAGGTGACATGGCTGAGGCCTAGAGAGTTTAAGTCACTGTGTGAACACAGAGCACAGGACAGAAGTGTCTTGCAAATGCTTGAAAACATCTGTGCCCACAGTCTTTGGAGGAGAATTTAAAACATCATCACTTCCCCGAATAAAAGAACATACTTATCCACACTCTGGCCTAGTTATACATGACTTTAAAACCAGGCCGTCACCCTCTGTGCCTCTAGCAGAGAAGGCCACTGTGTCTGATTCAGAGTCAGTCTGGAGAAGAAGAATCAGGCCTCAATGATGTCTGTGAGGGAGATAAATACTTTCAGAGAAGGCCAGAATTTTGGACCTGCATACAGCCACGAGTAGGTGTGTGTTCATGCACAAATGTGTGTGTAAGTGGTACAGAGCTGGGGTCTTCCAAGAAACTGAGGCAATATGAAGAACCCCCCCTCATTTCAAACCCCGATTCTTGTGATCAAGTCAGGAAGATTTCAGACATGTTGCTCAGAGGAACAGGAATGAGTTTATGGAAGGAATAGGAAAAGGGAAAGGGAACACTGTCAAGGGAGAAAGTGGGTTATCTCAGAGAAGAGAGGGACAACTTGCCTCTCCTGTACTCCAGTATTTTGGGGGATTCCAGAGAAGGTTCCAGAGAGTCCTGCCCAGGTTCACCTCCTAACTTTTGACTGACAACAAGAGAACATCAGACTTTCAAGTCTCCACTGCCATGGCAACTCTATGTCACCTTTGCCCATGGTGACTGGTTCTGACTGGATTCATCACCATATGTTCTTACAGATTTTATGGTTAGGAGGAACTACCTTTATTTCCCAGAGTTTCAGGATCTGGTCACAAAAGTCTCTTTCTTTAGAGTAACTTGGATTCCTCTTATCAACAATATTTTGGGCCTGCATTTCTCCTACAGTTCACAGATAGTTTGCTGAGGAATGTGACATATTCTGTCCACTTGGGCCAGGAAGGGCTGCAGGTAAATTTCTTCTTGGAAATGAAAGCATGTGGGGCCAGCACAATTTGCCCATTTTGTAGAATTATTCTCTCAACCTCGTGTTCCCTTCATTCACATCTGTCTGTTCCCTAACACAAGGATATGATTGCATATTCTATCATGGGCTTCCATTGGTGAGGTCCTCTGATGAATCTGAGATCAGCTATAAGACTCAGCTAGGCATTTTCAGAACCACCTGCCTACTCTCACATGAGGCAATGCAAATCTCCTTATTAGTAGGATCCTTGAGCAGTGCACAATCTGAGTATCTGTATACATCAGTGCAGGATCTCTACATTTCTTAAATTAAATGTCACACCCATCCACCCACCCACCCCCACACACATGCCTCCTTTTAGCAAATGGAGATTGAGATCCACTAAAGAGAAATCTGTTCCCCTGGACTTTGCAAGTTTCCAAACAGGATGTGATTCTCATGTTTCTGGATTTCTGTTATCTATGTCTTGCAACCTGGTAATAAAATCTTAGAATAGTAAAATCACAATCCATGAAAGAAACAATAAATAAGTTTGATTTTCTTAAATTTAAAAACTTAGAAGATAAAGACTGCAAGAAAATATTTGCAAAGCATGTTTTCAACACTGGTATCTGAGGATTACAAGAGCTTCTAAAATTTGATGGTAAGGAATAAAACAACACAATTACAAATAGATAAAAGTGGGTAAAAGACATGAATTAACACCTCACCAGAGAGAATGCATGCATAGCAAATGAGCAGATGAAAAGAAGCCCAACATCATATAATATTAGGGAACTGCTAATTAAAACCACAACGAAACACCACGATAGATAAGATACCACTACATGCCTATTAGAATGGCTTGAAACACTGACACTCTTAAATTCTGGTAAGGAGGAGAAGCTCCAAGAACTCTCCTTCATCACTGATAGGAATGCAAAATGGTTCAGTCATTTTGGAAGACAGATTGGCATTTTCTTAAAAGTCATGTATAGTCCAACCATGTGATCTAACTGTACACTCTTTTTAAAATTTATTTTTAACTTTTACATAAAACCTAAATATTACAAATATTAATGGTATACTATGTAATATTTTGGTAGATGTAAACATTGTGCAGTGTTTAAATCAGGTTAAACATTTATCTCCTCAAACATCATTGAATTAAGGTAAAAAATTTTCAAAATCCTTTCTTCTAGCATTTTGAAATGGACTGTATATATTATTGTTATCTATAGCCACCCCACTGTGCCCATCAGAACTTCTTGCTCTTATATAGCTGTAACTTAGTAACCATGGATCAAACTTTCCCTCACTCCAAGTTTCCCCAGGCTCAGGTAACCACCAGTGTCTTCTCAAGTTCAACGAGATAAACTTTTGTAGATTCCACACATTAGTAGGATCATAGAATTCTTGACTTTCTGTGCCTGGATTATTTCACTCAACATAATGATCTCTAGTTCCACACAGGTTGTCACAGATGACAGGACATCATTCATTTTTATAGCTGACGGTACTCCATTGTGTATATGTACTACATTATCTGTATATTGGTTGATGAACACCTAGGTTTTTTCCATTTTTTTTGAATATTGTGAGTAGTGCTGCCATAAGCACAGGAGTGCAGATGTTTCTTCAACACACTGGTTTTACTTCCTTGGATAGATACCCAGTAGTGGGATTGCTGGATTGTACAGTAGTTATAGTTCTAATTTTTAAAGGAAACTACATACTGTTTTCCATAAGGGGCTGTGCTAATTGGCATTCCCACCAATGGTGTGCAATGGTACCCTTTTCTCCACATCCTTACTGGCACTTGTTATATTGTCTTTTTGATAACAGCCAATCTTACTAGGGGAAAATGATATCTCACTGTGGTTTTGATTTACATTTTCCTTATGATTAGTGATGTTGAGCATTTTTTTCATATACGTGTTAACCATTTGCATGTATTCTTTTAAGAAATGTCTATTTAGATCTTTGGTCCACTTTTTAAATACATCATTTATTTAGTTTTGTTATTGAGTTTTTGGAGTTCTTTTTTTTTTTTTTAAATATTTTTTTAGTTGTAGATGGACACAATGTCTTTATTTTATTGCTTTGTATGTGGTGCTGAGGATCGAACCCAGGGCCTCACGCATGAGAGGCAAGCGCTTTACCGCTGAGCCACAATCCCAGCCCCTGGAGTTCTTTATATGTCCTGATATCAACCCTTTGTTCAGTATACAGTTTGCAAATACTCTCTCCCTTTCTGTGGGTTGTCTCTGCACTCAATTGATTTGATCCTTTGCTGTGCAGTAGCCTTTTGGTTTCATGTGATTCCATTTTTTGCTTTAGTTTCTTGTGCTTTTTTTCCAAAAAATCCTTGCACATTCCAATGTCAAGCATTTTGTCTAATATCTATTTTCCTAAGTTATCCCAAAAAATAGGACAAGAGCTGGGCATGCCTGTAATACCAGCAGCTCAGGAGGCTGAGACAGGAGGATTGTGAGTTCAAAGCCAGCCTCAGCAAAGGCAAGGTGCTAAGCAACTCAGTGAGACCCTGTCTCTAAATAAAATACAAAATAGGGCTGGGGATGTGGCTCAGTGATCGAGTGCCCTGAGTTCAATCCCCAGTACCAACCAAATAAACCAAACAAAACAAAACAAAACAAAAAAATAGAATAGGAAGGAATTCTTCCAAACATATTCTGTAAGACCAGCATTACTTTGTTAAGCAAACTAGATAAGGAAAAGGAAAAAAGGAAAGTATAGGCCAATATAAAAGAATATAAAAAACTCTTGATGAAAATAGACATAAAAATCTTCAACAAAATACTAGAAACCATATACAACAGCATACTAAAAATATTATCCACTATGGTCAAGTGGGATTCACAGAGATTCACTATGGTCATTTGGAGTCAAGTTATGGAACCAGCCCAGGTGTCCATCAACAGATGAATGGGTAAAGTAAATGTGGTATATATACACAATAGAATATTAGAAGAATGAAATTATGGCATTTGCTGGTAAATGGATGGAATGGAGAAAATGATGCTAAATGAAATAAGTCAGAAACAGAAAGCTAAGGGTCAAATGTTTTCTCTCATAAGCAAAAGCTAGAGAAAATTAAGGGAAAAGGGGGAATCCCATGAAAATAGAAGAGAGATCAGTGAAATAGAAGAAAGAGAGTGATGAGGAGGGAGGAGGGACAGGAAAAAGGAGAAACTGAAATGAAATTGACCAAACTAGTATATGTTCATATATGAATATACCATAGTTCATTCCACCTTTATGTATTTCTATAAAGCACCAATTAAAAAACAATAGATAAAGAGAAAGAAGACCAGCAGAAGGGAACATGGGCAAGGAGGAGAGGGAAAGAGAAAGTACTGACTGAAATGGAGCTGATTATATCCAATTCATATATAATTATGTCAAAATGAACCTTACTATTGTGTATAACTATAATGCTTTAATAAAAAATTTTAAAAATTGTAGTAATATCAATATCAAATTATTTGAAATAAACAAAAAAGCAATTTCATTTATAGCAGCTACAAGAAATAAAATATCTAGAAATAAATTTAACCAAAAAGGTAAAAGATTTCTGTAATAAATGTTATAAAGCACTGATGAAAGAAATTGAGAGAGAGAAGTGGGAAGACATTTGTGTTTATGGATTGGGAGAATCAATATTGTAAAAATGTCCATTCTACTCAAAGAGATTTACAGATTAAATCCCTGTCAAAATACCAATGACATTTTTCACAAAATTAGGAAAAATCATAAATTTATGTGGAAAATCACACACACCCCCCCCAAAGAACTGAGTAGCCAAAGTGATATCAAGCAAAAAGAATAAAGAAGTAGGAATTGTAGTACCTGACTTTAAACATAATACAAAGCTGTAATAATCAAAACAGATGTATTGGTATAATTACTCATATCATTTGGACAGAATAGAGACCTAGAAATAAACCCAAACATCAAACTCAGCTATTGGCTTTTTTTATGTAAGTGCTAAGAAAACACATCAGACAAAGAATATTATTTTCAGTGAATGGTAAAATTAGATAACCACATGCAGAAAAATGCAACTAAATCCCCATCTCTCAAAATGGATTGAAGACATAAATGTAAGCCCTGAAACTATGAAATTAGTAGAAAATTATTATTTTTTATTAAATGAGTTGAAATCTTATACCCATACAAAAACTCACACACAAATGTGTGTGTGTGGCTCTATTCATTGTTACCAAAACTTGGAAGCAACTAATCTGTGCTTTGATAGGCAAATGTATAAACAAATTGTGGTACATCCATACAATGGAATATTATTCAGCAATATAAATAATCTATCAACCTGAAAAAAACAGAGGAAACTTAAATATATATGCCAAGTGAAGAGAACCAATCTGAAGAAGCAGTATACTGGATGACTCCAAGTGTATAACATTCTGGGAAAGGCAAATTGTGGAGATGGTTCAGAGATCAGTAGTGGTTGGAGGTTAGGAGAGAGATATAGAGGGATAAATAGTTACAGCAAATGAGGTTTTTAGGAGAGTAAAACTACTCTGTTGGTTTCACAAAGAGATAGAAGTATGACATTATGCCATTTTCAAAACCCATAGAACTGCCCAACACCAAGAGTAAATTCTAATATAAACTATGAGACTTTAGTTAACAATAATGTATCAAAATTGGTTTATCAATTATAATAAATTTATCATACTAATAGAAGATTTTAATAATAGGGGAAAAGGAGAAGAGAGACTCTATGGGAACTCTGCATTTTCTGCTCAATTTTTATGTAAAACTAAAATTGCTCTAAAGATAGTATGTTCATTGAAAATAATAAGCCAAGGCAATTCACCATGTAAACAGATGAAATGAGAAAAAGTCATTTCATTGAATAAATAGATGCAGAAAAATCATTTGGTGAAATTCAACACCTATTTATAATAAAATATCAAATTATAAGTAGGAATACAACTTCCTCAGCTTGATAAAGACTCTGTAAAAACCTACATCTGATGCTACATTTAATTGTAAAAGATTAAATAACTTCCCTATAGCATTAGGAACAAGCAAACATATCTATTTTCAACACATTTGTTTAACATATTACTGGAAATTCTAGCCAGCATATCAAATCAAGAAAAAAAAAAGGCACTCATGTTAGAAGGGGAGAAATAAAACTATCTCTACTTGCAGATGAAACAATGGTATAGGCATAAAAATCTCCAAGAATCTATCCAAACATACCCTCCTAGAATTACTAAGTAAGTTCTGGAAGATTAACATACGTGATAAAATTATTTTTTATTATTTCTACATACTAACAATAAACCTGAAGAAAAAATACTTTAAAACATAATACTGGCAGACTGACCCTGGCCTGATGCACAGAGGAGGCAGAGGAGATCTACTCTGGCCCCATACACGAGGAGACAGAGCAGACCAACCCCAGCCAATATGCGGAGGAGGAGACTGAGACTGACTGCACAGGACCATGCTGAGGCCCCAAACCTACCAATCAGTGGCTGTCCTGCCCACTTCCATCTAGAGTCAACAGCCAGGACCAGTAAGATCATCCCTGAGGTCCCTGCAGGCCCAGTTACACCAGAGGTGAGGTATTGGTAACTTGTAGGGACATTACAAGATTATAGGGTAGAAACTGTAAAACCTCAGATTGGCACTGCTAAAGAGGAAGACACATGAACAATATGAAAAAATAAGGGAAGAAAATGCCCTAATCAAACCAAGATGCTACAGCAATAGAATCTATTGACAGCACAGTAAATGAAATGTCAGAGAAGGAGTTCAGAATGTACATAATTAAAATGATCTCTGAAGCACAGAATAATATGAGAGGGCAATTATATGCAACATTGATCCATCCAACAAAGAGATTAGAGGGCAAATACAGGCAACCTTTGATCACTCCAACAAAGAGATAAGAGAGCAAATACAGGGAGCCAAAGATGACTTCAAGAAAGAGATAGAAACTTTGAAAAAGAACCAAGAAGAAATCCTTGAAATGAAGGAAACAATAAACCAAATAAAAATTCAATAGAAAGCATCACTAACAGACTAGATAACTTGGAAGACAGAACCTCAGACAATGAAGACAAAATATATGATCTTGAAAATACAGTTGACCACACAATAAAGATGGTAAGAAACCATGAACAAAATATCCAAGAATTATGAGATAACATCTAAAGACAAAATCTAAGAATTATTGGGATAGAGGAGGGCACAGAGATATAAACCAAAGGAATGTACAATCTCTTCGATGAAATAATATTAGAAAATTTCCCAAACATGAAGAATGAATTGGAAAATCAAATACAAGAGGCTTACAGAACACCAAATGTACAAAACTACAACAGATCCACACCAAGATCCACACTAATATTAGAAAATTTCCCAAACATGAAGAATGAATTGGAAAATCAAATACAAGAGGCTTACAGAACACCAAATGTACAAAACTACAACAGATCCACACCAAGACACATTATAATAAAAATGCCACTCATACACAATAAGAATAGAATTTTAAAAGCTGCAAGAGAGAAGGCACAGATTACATACAGGAGGAAACCAATTTGGATTTCAGCAGATTTCTCAACCCAGACCCTCAAAGCCAGGAGATCCTGGAACAACATATACCAAGCTCTAAAAGAAAATGGGTGCCAACCAAGAATCTTATATCCAGCAAAATTAAGCTTCAGATTTGATGACAAAAAAAAATCTTCCATGATAAACAAAAGTTAGAAGAATTTACAATGAGAAAGACTGCACTAGAGAACATTCTCAGCAAAATATTTCATGAGGAGAAAATAAAAAACAACAATGAAAATCAGCAAAGGGAGGAACTACACTAAAGGAAAAGCCAGTCAGGAGAAACCAAGTCAAGTGAAAAACCAAAAATAAACCAAAATGAAAAAATAAACCAAAAATGGGAATTCAAGTCATATTTCAATAATAATGCTGAATGTTAATGGCCTAAACTTGTCCATCAAAAGACAAAGATTGAAAGATTGGATTAAAATACAAGACCAACAATATGTTATCTTCAAAATTCTCATCTCATAGAAAAAGACATCCACAGACTAAAGGTGAAAGGATGGGAAAAAATATACCACTCAAATGGACTGGAGGGGTCTCCATCCTCATATCAGATAAAGTAGACTTCAACCAAAGGTTGAAGGGATAAAGAAGGACATTTCATACTGCATAAGGGAACCATACATCAAGAAGACATAACAATCATAAATATCTATGCCCCAAACAATGGAGCACCCATGTATATCAAACAAATCTTTCTCAAATTTGAGAATCAAATAGACCACAACGCAGTAATACTGGGTGACTTTAACACACCTCTCTCACCACTGGACAGATATTCCAAACCAAAACCAAAAAAAAAAAAAAAACCATAGAACTCAATAATATAATCAGTAATATGGAATTAACAGACATATACAGAATATTTCATGCATCAACAAATGAATACACTTTTTTCCTCAGCAGCACATGGATCTTTCTCTAAAATAGACCATAGGTTATGCCACAAAGTAACTCCTAGCAAATACAAAAAAATTAGAGATATCACCCTGCATTCTATCAGACCATAATGGAATGAAATTAGAAATCAATGATAAAATAAAAAATAGAAGCTACTCCATCACCTGGAGACTAAATAATATGCTATTGAATGATGCATGGATAAAAGAAGACATCAAGGAGGAAATAAAAAATTCTTACAGGTAAATGAGAACTCTGATACAACATATCAAAATCTCTGGGACACTATGAAGGCTGTGTTAAGAGGAAAATTCATTGCATTGAGCTCATTCATTAAAATAAGAAAAAGTCAACAAATAAACAACCTAACATTACATCTCCAAGCTCTAGAAAAAGAAGAATAAATCAATACCAAAAGAAGTAGAAGACAGGAAATAAGTAAAATCAGGGCTGAAATAAATAAAATTGAAGCAAACAAAACAATTCAAAAGTTGACAAAACAAAAAGCTGGTTGTTTGGAAAAAATAAATAAAATTGACAAACCCTGAGCCACCCTAGCAAAAAGAAGGAAAGAGAAAACCCAAATTATTAAAATTCATGATGAAAAAAGAAATATCATGACAGATACTACTGAAATACAGAGGATAATTAAAAGCTATTTTGAAAATTCATACTCCAGTAAAACAAAAAACCCTGAAGACACTGACAAATTTCTAGAAGCACATGATCTACTCAAACTGAACCAAGAGGACATACACAACTTAAACAGATCATTTTCAAGCAAGGAAATAGAAGATGCCATCAAAAGCCTACCAACCAAGAAAAGCCCAGGTCCAGATGGATTCTCAGTTGAGTTCTACAAGACCTACAAGGAAGAATTAATACCAATACTCCTCAAACTATTTCACAAAACAGAAAAGGAGAGAACTCTTTCAAACTCATTCTATGAGGCTAGTATCACCCTGATTCCAAAACCAGACAGAGACACATCAAAAAAGGAAAATTTCAGACCAATATCCCTGATGAACATAGATGCAAAAATCCTCAATAAATTTTTGGCAAATTGCATACAAAAACATATTAAAAATAAAGTGCACCATGATCAAGTGGGATTCATTCCAGGGATGCAAGGTTGGTTCAACATACGGAAATCAATAAATGCAATCCAACACATTAACAAACTTAAAGATAAGAGTCATATGATTTTATCAATTGATGCAGAGAAAGCATTTGACAAAACACAGCACCCTTTCATGTTCAAAACACTAGAAAAACTAGGGATAGTAGGAACATACATCAACTTTGTAAAAGCTATCTATGCTAAACCCAAGGTATCCTAAATGGAAAAAAAATGGAAGCATTCCCTCTAAAATGGGATCAAGACAGGGATGCCCTCTTTCACTAATGCAATTCAACATAGTCCTTGAAAGTCTAGCCGGACACTAAAGAAGGAAATTGAACAAGACCTTAGAAGATGAAGAGATTGCCCATGCTCTTGGATAGGTAGAATTAATATAGTCAAAATGGCCATACTACCCAAAGCGCTATATAGATTCAATGCAAGTCCATTTAAAATCCCAATGTCATTCCTTATGGAAATAGAAAAGGCAATCATGAAATTCATTTGGAAGAATAAGAGACCCAGAATAGACAAAGCAATCCTTAGCAAGAAGAGTGAAAGAGGAGGCATCACAATACCAGACTTAAACTATACTACAAAGCTATAGTAACAAAAACAGCATAGTACTGCCACCTAAACAGACATGTAGACCAATAGTACAGAATAGAAGACACAGAGACAAACCCACATAAAGACAGTTATCTCATATGAGACAAAGGTGCCAAACATGTACATTGGAGAAAAGATAGTCTCTTCAACAAATGGTGTTGGGAAAACTGGAAATCTATATGAAACAAAATGAATCTAAACTCCTGTCTCTCACCATGCACAAAATTCAACTCAAAGTGGATCAAGGACCTAGGAATTAGACCAGAGACCCAGTGCCTAATAGAAGAAAAAGTAGGCCCAAATCTTTTTCATGTAGAATTAGGACCTTACTTTTTTAACAAGACTCCTATAGTGCAAGAAATAAAAGCAAGAATCAATAAATGGGATGAATTCAAACTAAAAAGCTTCTTCTCAGCAAACGAAACAATCAATGAGGTAAACAGAGAGCCTACATTCTGGGACCAAATTTTTGCCACACACACATCAGATAGAGCACTGATCTCCAGCATATGTAAAGAACTCAAAAACTTAACACCAAAAAAACCCCCAAACAAACCAATCAATAAATGGGTTAAGGAGCTGATCAGACACTTCTCAGAAGAAGATATATAATCAATCAACAGACATATGAAAAAATGTTCAACATCTCTAGCCATTAGAGAAATGCAAATCAAAACTATTCTAAGATTTCTTCTCGTGCCAGTCAGATTGGCAGTTATCAAGAACACAAACAACAACAAATGTTGGCGAAGATGTGAGGAAAAGGCACACTCATACATTGCTGGTGGGACTGTAAATTGGTGCAACCAATCTGGAAAACAGTATGGAGATTCCTTAGAAAACTTAGGATAGAATCACCATTTGACCCAGCCATCCCACTCCTCGGTCTATACCCAAAGGATTTAAAAACAGCATAGTATAGTAATGTAGCCACTTCAGTATTTACAGCAGCACAATTCACAATAGCTAAACTGTGGAACCAACCTAGATGCTCTTCAATAGATGAATAGATGAATGGATAAAGAAACTGTGTATATATACACAATGGAATATTACTCAGCAATAAAAGAATAAAATTATGGCATTTGCAGGTAAATGAATGAAGTTGGAGAACATCATGCTAAGCAAAGTAAGCCAACCCCAAAAAACCAAAGTCCAAATATTTTCTCTGATAAGTGGATGCTGATCCATAATGTGGGGGGGGAATGGGAAGAATGGAGAAACTTTTGGCCAAAGGGGAAGGAAGAGAGGGGATGGGACATAGGGGCAGGAAATATGGTGGAATGCAATGTACAACAATGCCCTAAGTTCATGTATGACTGCACATATGGCATAATTCTATATTGCATATAGAGAAATAAAAAGTTGCACTCCATTTGTGTATAATGAATCAAAATGCATTCTGCTGTCATGTAAAACTAATCAGAATAAATGAAAAAACCCCAAAACCATAATATTATCTACAGTCACTCAAAAATACTTAATTATAAATATAGCAACATTTGTACAGTACTTGTATTCTAAACAATAAAAGATACTGATGAAAAATCAATTACTATATAAATACATGGAAATACATACCATGTTCATGTATTGGAAGACTCAATATAATAAAGAAGTCATCTCTCCTCAAACTGATCTATAACTTTTACACAATTAAATACAAGCAAGAAATTTTGGTGGATTTATATAAACTTGTTTGAAAATCTATTTAGAGTAGACAAAATTATTTTGACTAAGGATAAAATGGGTAAAACCACTCTTTCTGATTTGTTTCCCTGGGAATAAGCAAAAGCTGTATTTAGACATTAATTTGTAGCCTTATAGTTTCATGAAATAAAAAAAGGAACATACAAAAATTAATACACTAAGTGCCCATCTTTAGAAATTTCAAAAATCAACACAGAAAACCAAAGATAGTGCAAGGATGAAGACAAAAATATAAATGCAAATATTAATGAAAACAATTAAACATTAGAGTGCTTAGGATGAATTCAAAATTATCTATGTCAATATGGTAATATTACATATTCTCTCTTCTTTTTAGTTTGAAATAATCATAGATTCACCAAAAAACATAAAGGCCCCATGTAGCATTTATCCAATTTCCCCCAATGATACTATAAGGGATGGAAAATTTTACCTTTCTGGGTATTCAGCTTGCCGTAAGAATAAAATTAACATTAGATCAAAAATAAAAAGATTATAATTTTTCCCTTTAAATGGGAATCTGTATGGGAAAGAAAAGACCCAAAGAACCAGTTAGAGCCAAATGCTAATATACTAAGTTCAAAAAGTGTAGTGAATTTTGAATAATATGGCAAGATAAGGGGCTTGAGCTTGGGCTATCCCAATGGAGGAGTGGAGGAGTGGATACGAAGATAAGAGTTATTTTAACAAGCTTTGTTATAGATTTCTGCTTAATTCTCCCCAGATTGTACAGGTAAAAGCCCAGTCTGTCAACACCTTGACTGCAATGTCATTGGGTCCTAACCAGAAAATGCAGTGGGCTCATGCTGAATGTTCTGCCTTCAGAACAGTTGAGCTAATAAGTTTGTGTTGTTTTAAAATGCTATATTTATGGTAACTTTTTACACAGCAAAAACTAATATACACAATCACTGTGTTCATAAGTCCGCCTTACCAGTTCTGGAATAGCTATTGGCAAAGATTGGATACCATAGTTATTTTGTCTACTATGTTGTTCAATGCTTCTTTATAGTGGACACTTACTGAGATTTGAGGGGTGTTAATATGTAATGCAGAAACTTTCACACTTTACAT
This sequence comes from Geosciurus inauris, assembly GCA_004024805.1. Classification (NCBI taxonomy): domain Eukaryota; kingdom Metazoa; phylum Chordata; class Mammalia; order Rodentia; family Sciuridae; genus Geosciurus; species Geosciurus inauris. Next base: position 6,947 of record PVHX01022018.1, on the reverse strand, counting down.
CACTCCCATGTGTCCATCCACATGCTTCTGTCCCAGACCCTTTTGTGAGTCTTCTAGTCTTTTTATTCCCTAGACCTTGGATCAACTGGCTAGACCACTAGTTACCTCATAGGAATCTAATATACATTTGTCTTAGGTCACATATGCTTCCACACAAACTGGATGACAGGTGCAATGCTCACAGGTTCCCTTCTCCACTGTCCTCAAAGATCATCTCTGAGCATGGTTATAAATACAGTCACCATGTGTTTTCAATTGGCATGTACAACTCAGGTGTTCTCCTCCCCAAATGGTCATACAGTATCACACATATAGACTTAGGTATAAGCTGAGAATGGAATATTAATGCATGCTTTGTTGTGATACGGATCTGGATTACCTGCTAATGCAGATTATTCATGTCCTCTGGTCCTGCTGTGCCTCAATTCCAGGATTTTCCATTTTATTGAAGTATAAAATTTCAAAATAGTTTTTAATTATCTTCTGTACTTCAATAGTGTCCATCATATTTCCATTTTCATCATGAATTTTGGTGATTTGGGTTTTCTCTCTCCTCATTAGCATGGCTAAGCGTTTATCAATTTTATTTAATTTTTAAAAGAACACACTTTTCCTTTTGTCAATTTTTTCTTTTGTTTCAATTTCACTGATTTCAGCTTCAATTTTAATTATTTCCTGTCTTCTACTACTTTTGGTGTTGATCTATTCTTCTTTTTGCAGGACTTTGATATGTAATGTTAGGTTATTTATTTGTTGACTTCTTATTCTTTTAAGAATAAACCAATGCAATGAACTTTCCTCTTAGCACTGCCTTCATAGTGTCCCAGAGATTTTTATATGTTGTATCAGTGTTCTCATTTACCTCTGGGATTTTCTTAATCTCCACTCTGATGTCTTCTGCTATCCATTGTTCATTCAATAGCATGTTATTTAGTCTCCAGGGGATGGAGTAGCTTCTATTTTTTATTTTATCATTGATTTCTAATTTCATTCCATTATGATCTGATGAAATGCAGGGTAGTATCTCTATTTTTTTTGTATTTACTAAGAGTAGTTTTGTGGCATAATACATGGTCTATTTTAGAGAAATATCCATGTGCTGCTGAGAATAAAGTGTATTCACTCATTGATGGATAAAACATTTTATATAAGTCTGTTAAGTCTAAATTCTTGATTGTATTATTGAGTTCTAAAGTTTATTTGGTTTTTGTTTGGAGGATCTATCCAGTGGTGTGAGGGGTGTTGTGTTGTGGTCTATTTGGTTCTTGAAATTGAGAAAAATTTATTTGATGTATGTAGATGCTCCATTGTTTGGAGTATATATAATAGTTATATCTTGCTGAAGTATGGTTCCCTTAAGCAGTATGAAATGTCCTTAATCCCTTCTGACTAACTTTGGCTTGAAGTCTACTTTATTTGATATGAGGATTGAAACTTCTGCTTGTTTACACAGCCCATGTGAGTGGTATGGTTTTTTTCCATCATTTCACTTCTACTCTGTGGATGTCCTTATGTCCTTTCGTATGAAGTGAGTCTTTTGGAGACAGCATATTGTTGGGTATTTTTAAAAAATCTAATTGGCCAGTCTATGTGTTTTGATTGATGAGGTTAGGCCATTATTGTTCAGGGTTATTATTGAAATATGGTTTGTATTCCCATTCATCTTGATTTATTTTTGTTTTTGTTTTAACTTGACTCGGTTTCTCCTTTGATTGCCTTATAATTTAGTGTAGTTCCTCCCTTTGCTGATTTTCATTGTTATTTTTCATTTCCTCCTCATGAAATATTTTGCTGAGGATGTTCTGTAGTTCAGGTTTTCTGGTTGTAAATTCTTTTAATTTTTGTTTATGATGGAATGTTTTTATTTCATCATCAAATCTAAAGCTTAATTTTGCTAGATATAAGAATATTGGTTTGCAACCATTTTCTTTCAGAGCTTGGTATATGTTATTCCAGGACCTCCTAGCTTTGAGAGTGTGTTTAAAAAAAACTGTTGAGATATGAATTGGTCTATTTCTCTATGTAACCTGATTCCTTTCTCTTACAACCTTTAAAATTCTATCCTTATTCTGTATGCTAGGCATTTTCATTATAATGTGGCTTGGTATGAATCTGATGTGATTTTGTACATTTGGTGTTCTGTAGCCTCTTGTATTTGATTTTCCAACTTATTCTTCAGGTTTGGAAAATATTCTGACATTATTTCATTGAATATATTGTTCACTCCTTTGGTTTGTGTCTCTATGCCTTCTTCTATCCCAATAATTCTTAAACTTTGTCTTTTGATGTTATCCCATGATTCTTGGATGGTCTACTCATGGTTTTTTACCATCTTCACTGTTTGGTCAACTTTATTTTCAAGATTATATATTTTGTCTTCATTGTCTGAGGTTCTGTCTTCCAAGTGATCTAGTCTATTGGTGATGCTTTCTATTGAGTTTTTAATTTGGTTTATTGTTTCCTTCACTTCAAGGATTTCTTGTTTTTTTTTTTTTCAGAATCTCCATCTCTTTATTGAAGTAATCTTTTGCTTCCTGTATTTTCTCATGTAGTTCTTTAGTGAAGTGATCTTTTATTGCCTGTGTTGGCTTTCTTATATCATCCTTTAGTTTGCAGAATATTTTAATTATGTACATCCTGAACTCCTTCTCTTCTGTACTGGTCATGGATTCTAATAATGTAGTATCTTGGCTTATTTGAGGTACATTCTTCCCTTGTTTTTTCATGTTGTTCATGTGTCTTCCCTTCTAGCAGTGTGGGCCTGAGATATTATAGTTTCTACCCTATAGACTTATAGCATCTATAAAGGTTTTTAATACTTCTCCTTTAAGGGTAAGATCAACATTAGCAGGTCCCAATGCAAACAATATGCAGTCTTAAACCAAATAGCTCCTATTAGGATGTTTACAGTGTTGTCACAATAGACAGAAATGATGTGTTTGATTATTATCTACAATATATACAGTAGGTTTGCAAAGGGTCTATAGTTTATAATGGTGGACAAAGACATGTGGGGGGTGTAGGATGAGATGTTAATGAGATAGGAGTTGAGGATACAGAGTTATTAGATCTTAGGAAGTGTGTATGAGGAATCAAAAGAAGTTGGCCGGTAGCAAGAGAAAATAGAGAAAGAGATTCTGGGGAGACAGATAAGTGGGAAGAAAATGGAAAAGAGAAAGTACAAAAAACATATAAACAAGAAAATTTAAAAGAAAAAGAAAAAATATAACCATAAAAGATAAAAGAATATACAATAAAATTGTAATATACTCTTTGGACATCCCAGTCCTCAGTAGCCTAATGTATGAAAAGTACTTTGTTTCAAATATGTTGGGGATGTAAGGGCAGAAAGAGAGAGGAAAAGAAAAAAATCTCAAAGGAAAATTGAATGGTTGTTTTTGTTGGAATTCAGTATCTTCCCTGCTTCCTTCTCATCTGTAAGTGGGGTTCTCTGGTGTTTGCTGGAATTGCCATCCTCAGGGTGTTGAAAGTTATTAGTGTAGGAAGATTGGTCTTAGAGGTAAAACTATATATTGGTCTTAGAGGGTATAGCATTTGCTAATCCTCGTTGGAAAGCTGTGCCCCAAGGACTTCCTTTGGGGCCCACTCATATGATGTAGGCATCTGATCTTCACCCTTTAGATTGCCTGTAGACCCCACAATTTCTGGTTGCTAATTTAGTCTCTAAACTGTATCTCTCACACACACCCCCTTTCTACTTCCCAGTCAGGAACATTTATTTCTCTCTGGAGGTCCTGTGGACTGAGCTCTGAGGCCTGCACAACTGTTGCAGATTGCTGATTGGACACATCAGAACTAGGCTTGGAGATCTATGAGCCAGCCACATTGCTGCAAGCACTGTGCCAGGTTGGTGGCTGTGTGGGGGAATATTAGGGTACTATAGGTAACACAGTGGAAGAAATATCCAAGTAGGAGTTTAGAATATACATAGTTGAACTGATCCATGAGGTAAAGAATGATGTATGGAGTAAAATCAGAGAGAAACACAACAGATGAAAGATAACTTCAATAAAGAGATAGAGATTCTGGAAAGAAACCAAGCAGAAATCCTTGAAATGAAAGAATCAATAAAACAAATTAAAATTCAATGGAAAGCATGACCAACAGACTAGATCACTTGGAATGGTGTTTCAGGCAAAGGAGATAAATTATATAATCTTCAAAATAAAGTTGACCATGAAAAAAGAGGTAAAGAAACCATGGACACAATTTGCAAGAAATATGGGATAACATGAAAAGAACAAATTTAGGATTTATTGGGATAGATTAAGGAACAGAGATATAAACCACAGGAATGCACAATGTTTGCAATGAAATAGTACCATTAAGTTTGCCAAACCTAAAGAATAAAATGGAAAGTCAATTATAGGAGGCACACAGGACCCCAAATACACAAAACTGCAACAGATTCACACCAAGCCACATTATTATGAAAATGCCTAACATACAGAATAAGAATTTTAAAGGCTTCCAGAGGAAAATGACAGTTTGTGCTTAGAGGGAAGCAAATCTGGATCTCAGATGATTTCTTAACCCAGACCCTCAAAGATAGGAGGTCTTGGAATAGTGTGTACCAAGCTCTGAAAGAAGACAGATGCCTCCAAGAATACTATAGCCAGAAAAATTAAGCTTCAGAATTGCAGATGAAATAAAAACCTTCCATGATAAACAAAAGTTAGAAGAATTCAAAACCAGAAAGCCTTCACTAGAGAATATTTACAGCAAAGTATTTCATAAGGAAAAATGAAAAATAAAAGCAAAAACCAGCAAAGGGATGAACTAGGCTAAAGGAACAGCCAATCAAAGGATAAAGTAATTCTAATTTAAAACCAGAAATAACCCAGATTGACTGGGAATACAAATCATATCTCAATAATAACATTGAATGTAAATGGCCTAAGCTCATCAATCAAAAGGCATATTGGCAAACTGGATTGAAAAACAACACCCAACAATATGCTGTCTACAAGAGACTCATCTCATAGGCAAAGACATCCACAGACTGTAGGTGAAAGGATGGGAAAAAACATATCACTCACATTGATTTCATAAACAAGCAGGGGTTTCTAACCTTATATCAGATAAAGTGAACTTCAAGCCAAAGATAGTCAGAAGGGACAATGAATGACATTTAATACTGCTTAAAGAAATTATATGTAAACAAGACATAAAAGCACAAATATTTATGCCCCAAACTGTGGAGTATCTACATACATCAAACACTTCTTAATTTCAAGAACGAAATAGACCACAACATAATAATACGGGATGACTTTAACACACCTCTCCCACTACTGGAGAGATCCTCTAAACAAAACTAAACAAAGAAACTATAGAACTAAATAATAGAATCAATAATTTAGACTTAACAGACACATAGAATATTTCACCCATTAACAAGTGAATACACTTTCTTCTCAGCAGCATATGGATTCTTCTCTTAAATGACCACAAAGCAACTCATACCAAATAGAAAAAAATACAGATAATACCCTGTATTCTATCAGATCATAATGGAATAAAATTAGAAATCAATGATAAAATAAAAAATAAAGTTACTCTAACACCTGAAGACTAAATAATACGTACTGGATGATGAATGGGTAGCAGAAGAATTCATGGATAATGTAAAAAAATACTTATAGGTAAATGAGAACACCACTACAACATAGCAAAATCTCTGGGACACTATGAAGGCAGTGCTAAGAGGAAAGTTAATTACATTGAGATCATTCATTAAAATAATAGAAAGTCAATGAATAAATGTCCAAATATTATATCTGAAAGCCCTAGAGAAAAGGAAAACAAATCAATACCAAAAGCAGAAGTAAAGAAATGACTAAAATCAAGCTGAAATCAATAAAATTGAAACAAAAGAAATGATTCAAGAAATGATTCAAAAAGTTGACAAAACAGAAAGTTGGTTCTTTGAAAAAATAAATAAAATTGATAAAGCTTTCAACATACTAATGAACAGAAAGAGAGAGAAAACTCAAATTACTAAATTTGTGATAAAAAATATTATGAAGGACACTACTGAAATACAAAAGATAATCAGAAACTATTTTGAAAATGTATATTCAAATAAAATAGAAAATCTAAAAGACATTGATAACTGAATCAGGAGGACATACACAATTTAAACAGATCAATTTCAAGCAATGAAATAGAAGATGCCATCAAAAGCCTAACAACTAAAAAAAAAAAAAATCCCAGGACCAGATGGATTCTCAGCCAAGTTCCACAAGACCTACAAAGAAAAATTAACATCAATCCTGTTCAAATTATTCCATGAAATACAAAAGGGGATACCCTTCCAAACTCATTCTATGAGGCCAGCATCACCCTGATACCAAAATCAGACAAAGACACATCAAGGAAAGAAAACTTCAGATCAATATCATGATGAACATAGATACAAAAATTCTCAAGGAAATTCTGGTGAATTGCACACAAAAACATATTAAAAAGATAGTGCACCACAATCAAGTGGGGTTCATCCCAGGTATGCAAGGTTGGTTCAATGTACAAAATTACATAAATGTAATTCATCCCATGAATAGACTTAAAACAAAGAATCATATGATCATCTCAATAGATGTATTAAAAGCATTTGACAAAATAGAGCACTCCTTCATATTTGAAACACTAAAAAAACTAGAGATAGTAGGAACATACCTCAACATTGTAAAAGCTGTCTATGCTAAACTCAAGGCCAATATCATTCTATTTTATCTTCATTATCTGAGGTTCTGTCTTCCAGGTGATCTAGTCTGCTGGTGATGCTTTCTATTGAGTTTTTTATTTGGTTAATTGTTTCCTTCATTTCAAGAATTTCTGATTGGTTTTTTTTCATGATTTCTAGCTCTTTCTTAAAGTAATCTTTTGCTACTTGTAATTGCTCTCTTATCTCTTTGTTCGAATGA
>PVHX01022017.1:0-28543 GCA_004024805.1 Geosciurus inauris | reverse complement strand
GTGGCTCACGCTTGTAATCCCAGCACTTAGGGAGGCTGAGACAGGAGAATCGCGAGTTCAAAGCCAGCCTCAGCAATGGCGAGGCGCTAAGCAACTCAGTGAGACCCTGTCTCTACATAAAACACAAAATAGGGCTGGGGATGTGGCTCGGTGGTTGAGTGCCCCTGAGTTCAATCTCCAGTACCAAAAAAAAAAAAAATACCCTAGGTGGTATGTAGTTGTGTCTTCATTTTATAGATGATGAATCTGAAACTCAGGAAGGTAAGTTGACTAAAGTCAGACAGTAAGCTGTAGAGCCTTAACTGCCAAGCCATTTGACTCCGTAAGTTTTTAAAATCTCCTGTTCTTAATAGTTACCTATGAATAAAATTTCAAAAGTGTCAAAGTGCCTTGATAATATAAAGTACATAACTTACCTCTCTGTTTTGAGGATTTTTCAATTTCCTCTTTAAGCCTGACTAAATCACTTTCAAAATCCTGGCTACCACAAATATCAAACAGCTTGTCTTCATAACTGGACAACTGCTCCTCCTTTCTTCTCAGCTCATTATTTATATGATTTTTATTTTGCTCTGCTGAAGCTAGTTCCTTGCTAAAAATAAAAATAAATGTGGATTATAAACATGAGAAAAATTTGATAAGGCAGAAGACAAAATTCTGCCAACAATTCATTATAAGGGTTTGGTATGATGAAATACTTTTCCAAAATATCTTCCTTCCTTTTATCTACCTACCTACCTACCCACCAAACTATCTAATTTATTTAGGTGCTAGGGACTGAACCCAGGACCTGTAAGCATGTGCTCTACACTGGGTTACACCCCTAGCCCAGATACTTTTTTTCATAAGTCATGGCAACAATTCACTTCTGTTTTAATGCTCCCCTAGGACACAGACCATCTGCCAAACTTGGTCATTATCTGCTCCCAGAAAAATGCACATAGGCATAATTCTGCCTGATTTGGAGGGGTTGGGGGTGTGTGTCACGGAATTAGATCCCAGGTTAAGAGCCTCAGCAAGCTGAAGATATACTAGAATAAAGAAAAGAAAGCATCTCCTAGTTCCCTTGGGTCTCTTTTAAAATATTACTTTCCTACTCACCTATAAAAGCCTTTCCTTTGTTCCTACTTTGTTGTGATCATCAACCTATTCCCAATTGCTTATTACTTTTCATTCATTAAAGATTTTGCTTATTAGAGCTGGTGTTGTGCTCAGTGGTACAGCGCTTGCCTAGCATGTGTGAGGCACTGGGCTCAACTCTCAGAACCACATATAAATAAATGAATAAAATAAAGGTCTGTCAACAACTTAAAAAATTTAAAAAAAAAGATTTTTGCTTACTAGTATAATTTATCTCCACCTCATGGCCAACCTCAAGGCTCACACACATTGTTTTTTCAACTTGCAGGTTACAATGTACCAACAAGTAATATAATCAATTTAATGCATTGTACTCAGCATATTCTTAAAAAGGAAACAGAAAATAACATAATAAATAGTATGTAGAAGTATTATTTTGAGAATCTGTTTCAGATAAACATGAGTGCACACACTTCATCATACCACCCTTGTGAGTCACAGTAAAAATGTGGAAAAATGGGCTGGGATTGTGGCTCAGTGTTAGAGTGCTTGCCTTGCATGTGCGAGGCACTGGGTTTGATCTTCAGCACCACATAAAAATAAATAAAGATATTGTGTCCATCTACAACTTAAAAAAAATTTTTTTTTAAATGTGGAAAAAATAATTGATATAGATGATCCTTTCACCATCTTAGGCTCCACGGAGCACTTCTCATCAAAGCCACCAATAGTCTAAAGTGCCAAGTGCATTCTTAATCTAACTATCTCTAAGAAGCACCAAACATTGTTGCCCTCTCCATGGAAGATTATCTTCCCATGGCATACCAGACACCATTCTTGCTTGGCTCCCACCCTGGATCCCTGGGCATGTCCCTGTTTTCTTCACTTGCTCCTCTTCCTCTACTGGCCAAAGTTTTAAATACTGGTGTTTCCCAGGAATCTAACTATAATCCCATAAAAATCCATGTGAAATTTTTCACCTTCTTATCTAACCACCAGCTAAGATAACATCCAAGAAAAACTATGATTTTTATAATGGCTTATTTACAGAAATGAACAGAAAATTTTAGAATTTTAATCCTCTTAGTTAGACCTACAAATGTTCAAGAGACCAGAGGCCCAAATCACCACCCACTACTACTTTAACTTACAAAAAACAGGTCAACTAATATGACATACTATCATTTCATAAAAATAAATTATTTTAAAACAATTAAAAATAAAAGCACAAAAAGGCATTTCTATTATAATGATAATGTTCAAAAGACTTACTTCAATTTGGCAAGTCTGTCCCTAGTCTGAGTAATTTCTTTTGATTTACTATGAAGCCAGTCTTCGAGCTGCTTTTTGTTGGGAAAATACCCCAACAATGAAGTTAATTCTTCACTGTGCCTAGACTTTATTTTTCTGATTTGTTCATCTTTGTCAGCCTATAGGTAAAAACAAACAAACAAAGACTTTTAAAAATCTGTATTTCCACTCAAGAAATAAAAGTCTGTATTTCCATTTAGTATCAAAAACAAAAATAACTAGATTGACTTAAAAAAATAAAACTACAAAAATGCAAAAAGGAAATATAAAATTTCTTTAAGTCTTAGATTGGGAATAGTCTTGCTAAGGACATAAAAGAAGAGTAATAAGTCTAATGCAAAAATTAAAAACTTTAGTATGTTAAAAGTTAATAGCATATATACATACATATGTTTAGTTATATACTTTTGTATTATTAACTTTTTGTAATTAAAAATAAAACTTTTGCTGAGGATAGTGGTACATGCCTATAATCCTAGCTACTCAGGAAACCAAGGCAAGAAGGATCACTTGAGCCTTGGAGTTTGTGGCCCACCTGGATTAACATAGAAGAGCCTGTTTAAAATCAAATAAATAAATACAACTTTTAAGCTTAAAAGTTCACTTTGCAGAGTATTAAGCTCACTTACCTTCTAAATAGAATGTCAACACCAAATCAACACTTTATAGTCAATCAATTATGAATGCAAGATAAGCCATTTTAAATATCAGATAGTATAGCGAGAACAGAAAAAAAAATCATACTTTGTCCTTGGTCAGCATCTCCATCTGGGTGCGGGTTGTTGTATGATGATTTAACTGCTCCATCTCCTGGTCCAATTTGCGTAAGGTCCTGTCTAGGTCTACTTTCTCATTTTGAAGGCTTATTACTTCTGTTTTTAGGATTTCTATATTGCAATTTTTCTCAGCCTTGTTTAGCTCATGTTCCTAATCAATAACAAATGCACAAGTTCATAATTTTATATTAGAATTAAAATAATGACAAAAAATAGAAAATTACTCCCCAGAACAGTCAAAGTACACCGAGCGCCATGGCACACACCTATAATCCTAGCAGCTTGAGAGGCTAAGGCAGGAGAATAGCAAGTTCAAAGTGAGCCTCATCAAAAGAGAGGCACCGGGCTGGGGTTGTAGCTTAGTGGAAGAGCCTAGTATGTGTGAGGCACAGGGTTTAACTCTCAGCACCATATATAAATAAATAAAGTCCACTGACAACTAAAAAATATATATACATATATATTTTTAAAAAGATGTTTTAAAAAAGAGAGGCACCAAGCAACTCAGTGAGACCCTGTCTATAAATAAAATACAAAATAAGGCTGGGGATGTGGCTCAGTGGTCACATATCCCTGAGTTCAATCCTCGGGAAGAATAGCCAAAGTATTACTGTTTGCTAGTATCCAACAAGAGGAAAAAACATAAGGCTATATATGCCTTAGGGAAAAACCTCATTAGAGTTACCTTATTAGGTTATAATGGTAAAAAATTTGTAAATAAACCTAGAAGGGTCAAACAGAAAGGGAAAATATGAATTAGAGCAAAATTAGGAGAAATATATCTCAGTATTTAGGTTGATAACTCTTCAGTCAACAATTAGGTCCCATGTAAATATCATTTGGCATGTAGAAACTACAAAAATAGTGTGATGTAGTCCCTGACTGGTCTTTCCTTACCCCAACAAGAGAATACTGTGATATGTGCCAAAATGATTGAAATATATGCTATGATGGTGAGTCAGGGAGAAAAAATAATGTTTTAATTATCAAAAAAAGATCTGCAAACTTTAGGATGCTGACTTTGGTGATGAAAATGTGAAGGAAGGGGGCAGGTTAGAAGCAAGGAAGAATATTTGGAAATTCTTAGAATGGCTATAAAGCTTTTTCATCACAGAAAAAAGTGAAAACAAGGTAAAAATCATATAAAATTGCAGTGTATGGAAACTAGAAGAAAAATACTTTTTTACTTAGGCAAGTGGTTTTTAACCAAGATGTTCATAACAATCACCTAGTTCTGTTGTTTGGAACATGCATTTCCATGCCTCACTCTCAAACTTATGTTGATTTGGAAGGTTTGAATTTTTAATTACACAGGTGTTAGAATATTACTCAGCCTTAAAGAAGAATGAAATTATGGCATCTGCAGCTAAATGGACAGAGCTGAAAAATATCATGCTACGTGAAATAAGCCAAACCCAAAAAACCAAAAGCCAAATGCTTTCTCTGATAAGTGGATACTGATTCATAATGGGGACGGGGGGAGTGTGGGGATAGGAAGGACAGTGGAATGAGACAGACATTATTACCCTATATACATGTATGATTACACTACCCGTGTGACTCTGCACCATGTACAACCGGAGGAAGAAGGAGCTGTGCTCCATTTGTCAACGTGTCAAAATACATTCTACTGTCATGTATAACTAATTAGAATTTAAAAAATTAAAAAATTTTAAAAAAAGAACACAGGTATCTTTAATAAGCTCCCTAGGTGATTCTAATTTTCAACCCACTAGGCTCAAGAACCAAAGAGTTAGGTGATGAAAATATTCAGATAAGTTAATTTTACATGTCAGCAAAAGCTAACATTTTTATTTATGTGACAAAATCTCAAACAAAGATTAGATAAAATGCCTCAGAATACAAGACTCTAAATGTCTTGCACTTTGAGATTATTAGATTACTTAAATATCTTACAGTTTTTTTGAGCTCCTGGTCCAGTTCAAGAATCCTGTCTGATGATCCTTCCAACTGCTGTAATTCGTACTTCACATTTTTCAGCTCATTTTGCTTCTTACTTAGGATTTCTGATTTTAGCTCAATTATTCTTCCCAGTCCAGTCTTCTTATCCCTTATCTCATCTATCTGTTTTTGTTTCAGAGTTTCTTTTTCTGCAAAGTCATTCTAAATACATACATGAAGAATGTCCATTATTTTTTTCATAAAAAGCTTTCCTTTTTGCAAAAGTAACATACATACAGAAAAGTGTTTTAAAAAATGTAAAAAGTATCACCCAGAAATAATAATCATTAATTATGAAAAACATTTCTAAGTAATTGGCCTTAAAAGAGACTTAAAAGCAAATAAAAAAATGTAAATCTTCATTTTATTCATATTTTTATCCTTATAAAATCTTTAAAAATTTGCTTCCATAAAGATTTTTTTCCCTACTTTATAGCAGATTCTAATTAAACACTAATCTAAAAATATTCCAGAGCTTCAGCAACAGCGAGGCAGCGCTAAGCAATTCAGTGAGACCCTGTCTCTACATAAAACACAAAATAGGGCTGGGGATGTGGATCAGTGGTCAAGTGCCCCTGAGTTCAATCTCCAGTACCAAAAAAATAAATAAATAAAAATATTCAAGAATAGGTTTTATCCAAAAATTATACAATTCAAGTAGTAAATCTAATATAAAAGAAAATAGCAAATACTATATTTCAAAATATTTACCATCAATTGGTTGGCAGTTTCTGCTTCCCTTTCTTGTCTCTCCCTCGCTAGCTTGTGAAAATTTTTAATCTGTCTTTCACTGAATGGTCCACGCTCAAAGCCATCCAATTCTAGCTGTGTTGCCAAAGACTGAATTAATGAGTCTCTAGCTCGGATATGTTCTTGATGACGATCTGCTTGTAGCTGTAGACGACCTTAAAAAAAAAAGAATAAAAATCTCAATAATTCTTCTCTTCAGCTGATTTTTAAAATAACACGAGCCAGGCACAGTGGTACACACCTGTAAACCCAGCCTTTTAGGAGACTGAGGCAAGATGATCACAAGTTTGAGGCCAACATAGGCAACTTAGCAAAACCATGTCTCAAAATAAAAATAAAAAGGGAAGGGGATGTAGTTCAGTGGTACAGTGCTTACCTAGCACATGAGAGTTCTTGGATTCAATCCCCAGTACCACAAAAAAATAAAATACATTTTATTAAAAAAATTTTTTTTGATACCAGGGACTGAACACAGTGGTGCTTAACCAGTGAACCACATTCCCAGTCCTTTTTTATATTTTATTTAGAGACAGGGTCTTGCTGAGCTGTTTTTGGACATCACTAAATTGTTGAAGTCGGCTTTGAACTCACAATCCTCCTACCTCAGCCTCCCAAGTGTCCACTATTTCTTAATTCTGACATTTCAAAAATGTTATCTAAATTAAACCATACTATATATAACATTTTGAGACTGGCTTTTTTTCGCTTAGTATAATTCCTTGGAGTTGCTTCATTCGTGCAAAAAATGTACAATATTATATGTAGTAGGCAGAAAGACCAGGTAAACATTGTATCCTACCCTGTTCAACAAGAAGTTCTGATTTTTCTTGATTGAGTAGCCTAGATTCCTTGTTTAGTTTTTCCAGTTCACGCTGACAGTCTACTAATCTCCTTTCTTTCTCTCTTACTGTTCTCTGATGATTATGATATAAATCATTTAGTTGCTCATCAGTCCCTTGAAAAACCTGTGTGCAACCAAAATAAAAGCTTTAGTGTATAAATACAAGAAGGTACAATCATTCTGAGATATCGAATATAAATCAAATCTTATTCAATATCCTTCATTTTAACAAACACACAGAAGTAAAAAACATCAAGATTTGTTATAAAGAAATAAAAAATTCCAAAACATGGGTGGCAAAACCGGTATAAATGAGGTTCATCACAATAATCCTACCACCACAAACCTTTTCCATCTTCTGTTCCAGTTCACTATTATCTTTTTCCATTTGCTTCTTTCGACTATCCAAGGCTTTAATTTCATTGTCAAGTCTCATTATTTTAGAGAGATTGAGTTCAATTTCTTTTAGGCGATTCTGAAAACAAAGGAACATTTTACAGAAATGAAATTCACTCTAGTTTACACTACTGATGGATGAAAATAAACAAAACAGGCAAAGGCCAGGCTCTTTGTAAAAGTGATCTCATTTGATACCAACAACCGCACTGTAAAGGAAGCAGAGAAATTGCAGGTAACGATCTGGATCCAGAAATGTCCCTGAAAAAGCTCATATTTTTTCAAATACAATCCCCAATACAGTAAGGTTGATAGCTAGGGCTTTTAGGCAATGATGAGACTATGACAGCTGGGACCTCATCTGTGGATTCATTCATTTGATGGATTAACAATCAGAATGGACCACTGGATAATAATTGTAGGCTGGTGGGGTGTGGCTGGAGGAAGTAGGTCATTGGGGGCATCACCTTGGGGATTATATCTTGTCCTTGGCTCCTTGCATGCATGTACACATGCACTCCCTTTTTCTCTCTTTTTCTGCTTCCACTGCCATGAGCTGAGAAGCTTTCTTCCACCATGCCCTTCCACCATGATGTTCTGCCTCACCTCTGGCCCATAGTAATGGAGCTGGCCAACCATGGACTGAGACCTCTGAATCCATGGGCCTAAAATAAACTTTTCTTCCTCTAAGTTGTTCTTACTAGGTTTTTTAAGTCATAGTAATAAAAAGCTAAAACATCGAGGATCAGAGATGTTAAGTAATTTACCTGACTCTTCACAGCTAGTTGATAAAAGCAGAAATTAAATTCCACTTAAAACTCAAAAGCCCATGCTCTACCCTCAATTCTGCCCACAAAAGTCATTCACTTGGAGGGTACTGTGAGCTACAGTATTGGAAGTACCATATTTGAGAATGTAATCTTTAAAAGGTGAATTTATTTATTACTTTATTATTTATTATTTTGTAGTGCTACAGATTAAACCCAAGGCCCTACAGATGGTATACAAGCATTCTACAAATGAACTATATACCCAGCTCTAATTTATCTTTTAAAATATCAAAAGTACTGAAACTCACAGTGAGTTAGCAGGCCATTTTGAGCCTGCAAGTGTACTCAAACACAGGGACTTTGAGGAAGTAAGGTGGAGCATATATAGAGGGGCATGAGAAATGATTTGAGTGGCCTGTTTCCAAGGCCTACCTTCAGGGACAGTTGGTTGCCTCATCTCCTGGAATATGTATGATCTGGTTCAGAGCATTCCCTCCCTAAATGATGCTGAGGATATTCTCCAGGTTTGGCCCTACAATTCCAAGGCTGACCAACTCTAACCAGACATTTTTAGAATGGTCCTTGGGAAACTGCAAATAAAAATTACTGAGAAAAACAACCTCTCAATGAGATACTACCACGAATCTACTATAATGGCTAAAATGGAAAAAAATGACAGTACTAAGTACAGAATAGGATGCAGAATAATAGCATCCTCATGTATCTATTAGTAGAAATATGAAACGGAAGGCACTCAACCATTGAGCCACATCTCCAGCCCTATTTTGTTATTTTTTTTGGGGAACTGGAGATTGAACCCAGGGGTACTCGACAATGAGCCACATCCCCAGGCCTATTCTGTGCTTTATGTAGAGACAGGGTCTCACTGAGTTCCTTAGCACCTTGCTGTTGCTGAGGCTGGCTTTGAACTTGCGATCCTCCTGCCTCAGTCTCCCAAGCTGCTGGGATTACAGGCATGCACCACCATGCCTGGCTAAGTTTAGAGCATGTTTATCTGTAATATCCAAAAGCTGGAAACAATATAATGTCCATCAACCAGGAAATGGATAAAAAAAATTACAAAAAAGAAACAAAAAAATTGTGATATAGCCATGTGATGGGATTACTCCTTTGTTATAGAAAGAAATTAATTTCTTATACATGCAGCAACATAGATAAATTTAAAAGCATTATGCTAAGGAAAGAAGCTAGACAAAGTCTATATACTGTGTGACTTTTCCATTTATGTGCCAATCTGGAAAAGGCAAAACTATAATGACAGAAAACACATTAGTGATTGCCAGAGGCTGGGAACAGAAAGAGGAGATTGACTAAAAGGAGTTTGAGGGAGTGATGGAAATATTCTATTATCTTGATTGTGATAATGGTGATGTCACTATGGATTTTTCCAAAACCACAGAATTAAACACTTTATAAAGGGTGGATTTTACCATACATAAGTTACATTTCAGTAAGTCTGACTGAAAAAGAAAAAATGTATGGGCATAGTAATCAAGAGGCCTGGACTCAAATCCTGGCTTCACTTCCTCCTTCCATCATGAACAGCTATGGCTCAGTTTCATGCCTATAAAACCTCATGGGGTCACTGTGGAGCTTACATAATACATTTTAAAGCACTCTGGTCAGTGTCTGGTGATTAACACTTAATGATGGGACCATTCACACCACTTGTGAAGAAAATTCTGCACTAAGTATCTTTTGGGTGGAGTCTAAAATATAGAATTAGATTGATACTTAAAGAATACTAAATATTAAAATCTTAGTTACAGTACTACACAAACTTTTTGGTGTCTCTCCATCAGTATTTTCAGTGCCTCCTGGTGGCACAAGAAACATGATAATCATGTAGGCTTGGACCTTTAGTGATATCTTTAGCTGCTTCATTCCTTTAATCAGCCAGTGACCAGATCCTGTAGACTACTACTTTGACATCTGTATTTCAGCTTTATCTCCAGAGCACAGAACACTGGTTCTATTCCTAAGGCATACAATTTAATTGAAGGAGCTAAGAAAAACACACAGACAACAAAAAATAAAGCAGTGTTTAAAGCTTTGGTGCTAGTGTGAGATAAGACAAAAGAATGGGACAGTTGGGCTATCTGGTACAGAAGAATCATGAACTTACATGTAGAAACAAGTATCTCAAGCAATTCCCATTTAAAGCAAGAAAGTAAAACAGGGGGCTGGGTTGTGGCTCAGTGGCTGAGCGATTGCCTCACACATGTGAGGCACTGGGTTCAATCCTCTGCACTACATAAAAATAAATAATCAAAATAAAGATATGGGACTGGGGCTGTAGCTCAGTGGTAGAGCGCTTGCCTAGCATGCGTGGGGCACTGGGTTTGATCCTCAGCACCACATATAAATAATAAATGAATAAAATAAAGATCCATCAACAACTAAAAAAAATTTAAAAAAAAGAAAGAAAGAAAGATATGGTGTCCATCTATAACTAAAAAATTTTTTAAAAAAAGAAAGAAAGTAAAACAGGCATAAGAGGGTCCAGATCAAAGGACTGGATGTGGTGGGATGGGAATAAAGTAATTTATGAGAGTTCCTAAAAATAGAGACAATCTATAAAAACGGAAAAGCATACATTATGAGTTGAAATGACAGATGTTGGGAAAGTGATCTGGCCTGAATTTTAGGTTGAATTCTATGAAGAGAAGAATCATCATATGTCAGAACTAAAAACAAACTTTGCAAATCATCTTTTTAATAAACATTTACTGAACTACCTACTATATGCCAGAAACAGGTTAGGCTCTGAGGATATAGAAAAAAGTAAGATTAAACCCTTGTGGACTCAGGAACAATATACTAACATGCAAAACACCTCAACCTTTGCTACAGCCTTGGTTAGAATTCTGTCACCACTCAATAAATATCAGGTTATCACCAATTAGCCCTATCTTGACATTATGGCTTATACAAACTTTCCATTTCAACTATAGGGATTTCCTTGTGTTCAAAGACAGCTTGCATTTTACTGCCCCTATGTCTCCAATTACCTATTCATTTATGATCAACAAAGTCATACCCCAAATTTAATCCTATGAAATTCTCTCTGGCTACCTCAGACAGAAATTATATTTTTTCTTCAGAGATTAGCTCTTGTTATTTTTCTGCCTTACCCTTATGTGTGTCTGTCACTTTTCTCACCAGGCACTCAAGAAAACAAAATGTGTCGCAAAACCTTGGTAATTGCCACAATACCTACGCTCAGTTATCATAACAACTCATCCTAAAACACAACATACTCAGTCACTCTTGTCTATTGAACTAAGTCCTAAATCCATTTACTCTCTAGTCTGACCCCAATTCTTCTCACTCCTTTTTATACTGATTTACTTAACTCAGGCTTTTTCACACAATCCTGTTCTGATAAGCTTGTGTAAAATGTATGAAAATTTGCATACACATAAGTATTACGTATATGAACAAAAAAGTTGCTGGTAGGATATACTCTGAGGTCAGAGTTGAGAAGTAGGAAAAGCACATTCTTACTTATCACCTATTATCCTTCTATACTTTTTCCACTATGAGCATTTTTTAATTTTTTTTATTTTTTGTATTGGGGACAGAACCCAGGGGGGTACACGACCACTGGGCTATATCCTCCTGGCTCTTTTTATTTTTGAGATAGGTCTCACTGAGTTGTCAAGGCTGGCCTAAAACTTGATTTTCTTGCCTTAGCCTCCCTGGTTCCTGGGATTATAAGTATGTACCACTGAGCCCAGCTATATATTACTTTGAAGAGAAAAAATTAGTTACACAAATCCAAACATACATAAGATATCTTCTATTTTATTAATCTGAATTTCTTCCCATTTCTTAAGGCCTACCTCACCCTTGCTCTTCCCTGAAGCCTCTGTGAAACTTTTCCATGCAGAACCATCATTTTTTAGTATTTTCTACTTTAAAATTCAAAGAACTATACCAGTATTTATAAGTACATTTCTAAAAACTCCAGTCAATAAATTTTAAATGGTTAAAATTTTATGGAATCTACTATCTAAAACCCTAGCAAATAGCTACTTTTACAAATGTTCTTATTTATTTACACTAGCAAGACCATAAAGGCAAGGTTGCTGTTGCAGTCTTTGAACCTGTACCCCCAAGCAAAGTCTGTAGCATGGCACAGTGGAAACACTTAGTGAATGCATACTCAATAAACAAACAAGATTTCCTACAGGCTTTTCTTATAGACTACAGGGTTTACCTGTCGTCTGAGCTACTTGAGAGGCTAAGACAGGAGGATCCCTTGAGCCCAAGAGTTCAGGCCAGCCTGGATAACACAGCAAAACCCCATCTCAAATTAAAAAACAAAACAAAACAAAAAACTTACACAGCCCCACTTCACAGGGTTTAGAAAGCTACACTAATTAGCAAAGATATACAAATCATGGATCAATTTTAAATTCTGTGTCATATCAAGGACATCCTTGCTGGGTATGGTGGCACATGCCTGTAATCCCAGCAGCTCAGCAGGCTGAGACAGGAGACTCCCAAGTTCAAAGCCAGCCTCAGCAATTTAGTGGGGTTCTAAGCAACTTGGCGAGACCCTGTCTCAAAATAAAAAATTAAAGAAAGGGCTAGGGATGTGGCTCAGTGGTCAAGCGCCCCTGGGTTCAATTCCCAGTAACCCCCTCCCCCCAAAAATGAACATCCCTCAAATAATGAACATTCTCTTCAAAGATTTCTCAATTAAAAAAACAATCTTGCTGGGAGCAGTGGCACTCGCCTATAATCCCAGTACTTTGGGAGGCTGAGATAGGAGGATTGAGAGTTCAAAGCCAACTTCAGCAACGGCAAGGCACTAAGCAACTCAGTGAGACCCTGTCTCTACATAAAACATAAAACAGGGCTCGGGATATGGCTCAGTGGTCAAGTGCCCCTGAGTTCAATCCCCAGTACCAAAAATATACATATATATATATCTTAAAAACGTAGAATTATAAGATTGAGTAATTACACTATTTGATAATTAATGATCTACACTACTAGTTTAATTTACTGTGATGCTATAAATATGTTTACTTTCAAATACAACCTCAGCAATTTAAAGACTAGCCACCTAATATAGACCTAAGACATTAACCATACTATTAGATAGTCTTGATAATTTAAAGAAATATACATGCCATTCAAATTCATATAAAAATACTTTAGGGGCAAATGTCACCATGGTAAAAAAATATTTTATTCTTAGTATAATAGATAACTACTATTGTACATGATGATGACGACAATTGATAACAATATAATGTATATTTGAAAATTGCTAAGAGAATAGACTTTAAGCAGTTCCCCTCCAAAAAAAAGGTGAGGTAATGTACATGTTAATTAGTTTGACTTAGCCATTTCACAATGTATACTTACATTAAAACATCATATTTTACATCACAAATATATATAATTTTTATCTGTCAATTAAAAAAAGAAATCAAATTACCTTCAGTGGATCGAGTTCATTCTCATAGGATTTTACAATTTCCTTTGAAGATGTTAACTGGGCTTCCTTACTAGTAATCTGATCACGAATTTCACAAGCTTTTTCCTTATTTTGCTTCAGATATTTCAGCTCTGTTTGACATTCTTTTACTTTCTGACCTTGTGTCTGACGTACCTGACGAAGTGTATCTAAGGCTTTAATGTACCTTTGAACATAGGAAATAAAAATAAAATTTCTGGCTAAGTAAATTATGGTATATTCATACAGTAGAACATTATGTAGTCATTAAGATTACATTTACAATTAAATTTTTTGTGCCATGTCAAGAACATCCTTTGAATTATAAACATCCTATAGAAAGATTTCTCAATTAAAAAAAAATTTTAGGAACACAGAATTCTAAGACTGAGTAATTACACTACTACTTGACAGTTAGTGATCTACACTACTAGTTTAATTTAGTGTGATGCTATAAATTCGTTTACTTTCAAATACAAACTCGGCAATTTCCAAATCCAATTTTGGTAACTTGGAAAATGCTTTGACATAATGGCATGTGGAAAAATTGCATTTACACTGCCAATCTGGTAAATAAACATATGTATAGAAAAAAACTGAAAGGAAATACAGTTGCCAGTAGGTAAAAAGTAGTAAGTGATGATCTTTTGCTTTTTAAGTTTTTTCTTTAAGGAAAGAAGCATCAAGGGCTGGGGTTGTAGTTCAGCGGTAGTATGCCTAGTATGTGTAAGGTACTGGGTTTGATTCTCAACACCAAATGTAAATGACTAAAATAAAGGTCTATCAACAACTAAAAAAAATTTAAAAAAAAGAAACATCTAGCTAGGCATGGTGGTGCATGCCCATAGTCCTAGCTACTCAGGAGGCTGAGGCAAAAGAATCAAAAGTTTGAGGCCTATATGGGCAACTTAGTGAAACCCTGTCTCAAAATAAAACAAAGCACAAAACCAAACCAAACAAACAAAAAAGAGGTCTGGAGCTATAGCTCAGAGGCAGAATGTACCAGGGTTCAATTTCCAGTATAACTAAAAAAAAAAAAAAATCCAAGCTGGGGTGGAGTGTGCCTATAGCCCCAGATGCTCAGGTGGTAGAAGCAGGAATACTGCTTGAGGTCAAGAGTTTGAGCCCAGCCTGAATAACATTGTAAGACTGTCTCAAAATACAAGGGGACAGGGAACTCAATGACAGCATATACGCTTAGCATGTATGAGGTCCTGGGTTCAATCCATAATAACACAAAAAATAGGAAAAAAAAAAAAAAGGCTCAACAACTTAATGGGCTACAAAGTACACTCAAGAATTACAAACCTTGTTGCTGAAAAAATTTCATCAAACTTTTGTTTCAGAGCCTTTCCTTCACTTAATGGCCAATTAGAGTCTTCTTGGTGACAGAAAATGACATTATTTAGCACAGATTTGGAAACGCCAAGAGAACTTATCATTTCTCGGTCAATTTCTGCACATTTAGAACTGAGACTGACCTTTTCACCATGCCTGTAGAAAATGAAAATCAAGAACATAAGTAAAATAACCTTTGGTCATATATATTCTAGTGCTTAGTCAATCCATCATACTGTACTTCTTTTAAAAATAGTCCCTTTACCTATCTTGTTACAACAGCTTCCTCATGCTAAAAAGTATTATTCTTAAATGATTTAGCAGGTCACTGATGAAAAAGTTAGGTAAAATACGGTGGCACAGTAAAGAAGTTTTTTTTAACCTATTTTGACTTTAAGATAATTTAAAATATTTATACCTAGTACATAGAGTAAAAATACTCTCTTTCATCCCTGAATTCAATAAGAAGAGACTTAAATGAATAAAACAAAACACAATGTACTTTAGAAAATGGGTTGTTCAATAATGGACTGATTAGGCAGACAAACAGTGTCTGTCTTTACTACTTTTTTTTTAAAATATATTCCAATTTTGAAAATACTGAGTATACTGAGAATGTCCTGTAGGGGACTAAAATGGGCACATAAAACAATAGGTTATCACATTTGACCATGGAAAGATGATGGTAGTTTGGATTAGAATGGTCAATGTAGAAATGGAAACATTCAAGAAACATTTAAGTTAAATCCATGGTACTTGGTAATAAACTGGATATAAAGGCAAGGCTTAGGTTCTTGGCTTGCGTCACTGCATGGATAGCGGTGTCATTCACTGAGGTGAAAAGTATGGCAAGAGACCAAGTTATAGGAATATTTTTATGAGGGGTCAAAAAGTGAATCACGTGCTTGGTTTTGGGTATGCTGAATCTAAGGTATCTTTGAAATAGGTAGGAAATGAGAGAGGTAATGGGATAAATGGGTCTAGAAGCAGAGGTCTGATTTGTGAATCCCTCAAGACACACAGTAATCTGAGCAAAGGATATGAATGAGATTTTCTAGGAAGAACAGAGAGAGCAAAACAGAAGATACAGGACTAAGCCTGTCTGACTCTAACCTTTATTGGTTGGGTAAATGAAGTAGGATGAGGCTGTCATACTGATTACTAATTGTCATTTACTGATCTGTGGTAAAGGGAACAATAGTCCTCCAAGGATGTGCACATTCTAATTTTCTGAATTCAGATTTCTACACTATGGAACTGTAAGATAACAAATTTATGGTTTTTGAAGCCACCAGGTTTGTGGTTATGGCAGTTATAGAAAACTGATCCATGAGCTCTTAGTACAAAGCAAGCATTTTATATGCATTAGCTCAATCCTTACATTTTTTTCAAAGACACATTCAGGGGTAATAAATCCCTATTTTACAAATGAAAAAAACAGAGGTTTTTTAGGTCTACTTTATATAGCAATAGCATTATTTTAATTAATAAAGATGTTATTAGTGACCTTAGTTGGAGCTATTTCAGTGGAAGAATGGAACTAGAGAAGGAAAAGAGATGAAGAAATGCAGATAGCAAGTATTAACAACTCTTGAGAAAAATGGCTAGAGGGGAAGAGGGAAACAGCAGTAACTGGAATGAAAATGCAAAGATACAAGAGAGACTTGAGCCGGGCGCGGTGGCTCAAGCCTGTAATCCCAGCACTTAGGGAGGCTGAGACAGGAGAATCGCGAGTTCAAAGCCAGCCTCAGCAACCGCGAGGCGCTAAGCAACTCAGTGAGACCCTGTCTCTACATAAAACACAGAATAGGGCTGGGGATGTGGCTCAGTGGTCGAGTGCCCCTGAGTTCAATCCCCGGTACCAAAAAAAAAAAAAAGAGAGAGACTTGAGTGTAACACAGAAAAGCCAGGCACAATGGCACACATCTATATTCCCAGTGGCTTGGGAGGCTGAGTCAGGAAGACTGCATGTTCAAAACCAGCCTCAGCAACTTAGCAAGACCCTATCTCAAAATAAAGAAACATAAAGGGATAGGGATGTGGTTCAGTGTTTAAGCATCTCTGGGTTCAATCCCCAGTACCAAAAAATAAATAAGTGAATAAATGAATGAATGAATAAATAAATAAATGTCAGAAAAAAGAACCTACTTGAGAAACTCATGGCTAGTACAGTGCATCTAGCTAGGTGCTGAACATCACTGACTAAATAAATACTCAGTTTAATAAGAAAAATGAGGGGAGGAAGGTGAATATTTAAGTAATTAACTGAACAAGAATAAAAGCTTGAATCCAGAGCATCCAAACTTCAAAATCCATATCTATTAGAAGACATTACTTGACTCTAACACAATGATAATAGCTAAAAGGGACAAATTACTACTCTCCCCTAATTATCTGTTTCTCATCTCATTCATCCCTATATGTGACACTAACACTTTTTTTTTAAATCTATATTTGATAATTATATACTTTCAACTCTGAAACTATTCATAAATTACTGAATGGAACATTATCACTAAATCTTTAATGTGATCATTCTATTTAGTAAATAGTATCAAAAATCAAATGCTGCCAGGCACAGTGGCACACACCTGTAATCCCAGCAACTTCAGAGGCTAAGACAGGAGAATTCTAAGTTCAAGGCCAGCCTCAGTAACTTAGTGAAGCCCTAAACAACTTAGCAAGACCCTGTCCCAAAATAAAAAAGACTGGAGGTGTAGCTCAGTGGTAAAGCACCCCTGGGTTTAATTCCCAGTTTTAAAAAAACAAAACAAAACATGTACATGTTGATAGTAGAGGAGGCTACGTGTGTGCAGGGCAACACTCTACTTTCTCCACTATTTTACCATGAATTTAAAACTACTCTAAAAACAGTTTGTTGAAAGAAAATCAATATGCTCCTGAAAATAAAGTAATAGAAAAAAAATCCATGGTCTTATTTGCCTAAAAGACTAAAAATGAACAATAGTAAATTATAACATAAATACTTACTTTGTTCTCGTAATGACTCCTTCCAGAGTTTTAAATTCTGTTTTTTTGCTTTTCTGACTACACACCATAGACCTCTGCACAGCTATAAGTTCTCCATTGACATCACGAAACTGCAAACGAATCTGGGCTCTCACATCTGTTTCTTGAGCAACCTTTGAAGATAAACAGAGAAAAATTATGCTACCATAATAAGCACAATCTGAAAGAAAAAGCATAAACAATCTTACTTATTTGAAATGAGGGAACAAAAAAAAGAAATAATACATTCAAAAGTGACATTTTTATAAGCTATTCAAAATATGGGAGGAAAAAATACTGTTTAATTGATTTAGTAAAATGATAAAGTATTATTTACTTTCTTTACTCAACATCATTAGGAGACTGGGTATAAGGACTTTACAAATAAATGAATTTTATCTTTGTAAGTATCAAAAAATGTTTTTTAACTAAAAAGATTGTAAAAGAAAACTGGAAATAAAAAGAATATATCCCTCTCACATCCTTCAATCATTTGAAAGTATAGTGCTGATCTGATGTCCCATCACCAATATTTCTTACAAAGCAAGGACTTTTCAATCACAAAAATCAGGAAATTGACACTGGTATTTTATTACCATGCAGTTCACAGATCCCATTCCAGTTCTACCAACTGTTAATTGGAAACAGTTTTACCAACTGTTGTCCTTTACAACAAAAAGATCCGGTTCAGAATTATACATTTGATTAATTAATAATTCACTTGGCAGTCATGTCTCTGTTTTCTTTCAGTCTAGAACAGTTGCTCAAATTTTCCTTTACTTTTATGATTGATAATTCTGAAAATTAAAGATCATTTTATTGTAGGATGTCTTTAAAATCTGCATTTGTCTGGTATTTCCTTATGACTGGAATCAGGTTACCCATCTTTGGCATTATATTATAGAAGTAATGATGAATTCCTCTGCCTCTCATCAGGTAGAACATGATTTCAATTCTCATTACTAGTAACATTAACTTCAATCTCCTGATAAGTTTACATCTACTAGCTCTCTACCAAACTTCCTCTACTAGTCTTAGCATCTATTATTTTTACCTGAATTATTATAAGAGCTATCAAACAAATTTTCTAGTTCTATTATAAGAAAGATTCTACTATAAGAAAGAGCTTTTGTTCTTTATTTTTTCTTTCTTTTTTTTTTCATAAATGTGAACTCATGGATGTTTTACTTGGGCTCAAATCCCCCACAGGCTACCACACTAATGTTTGTGGATGCATTCCCAATTCAGCCCACCTAATGGATTTTGGAATGAGTTATTCAGGAATGAAGGAAAGTGCCAAAGAGTTTTTAATGTGACTGATTAAATTTAAATGCATTTTTGCATCTATCAATGCTTACATCATTTTCTTTATTCTGTGGCAGATTACACTGATTGGTTTTTTAATATTAAACAAATCTTGCATTCCTGAAGTAAATCCCACTTGGCCATGGTGTTTTATCTTTATTTGTACATTGCTGAATTTGACTTGCTAATATTTTGGTAAGGATGTTGGCATCTACATTCATGAGAGGTATGACTGCAGCATCATGTAATATCTTTGTCTGGTTTTGATATCAGGGTAATGCCAGACTCATAAAATGAGGTGGGAAGCACTCTCTTTGCTTCTTTTCTGAAAGTCTGTATAGAACTGACATTGTTTCTTTCTAAAATGTTTAATAGAATTCACCAGTGAAACCACCTGGGCCTACCATTTGCATTGAGAAGTTTCAAACTACAAATCAATTGCTTTAGTAGGTATATTTCTTGAGTGAGTTTTAGTAGCACATGTCTTCAAAAGAATTGTCCATTTTACCTAAATTACTATGTTTTTTGGCATAAAGTTGCTCACAACATTCCCCATAAGATCTGTAGCTTTGTCTTCTCTTTCATTCCTAATCTTGGCAATTTGTCTCCCTTTTTTTATCAATTTGCTTAAAGGTTTATAAACTTTATTGATTTTTTCAAAGAACCAGCTCTGGTGTCACAGATTTTCTCTGTTGTCTGTGTTCTATTTCATTGACTTTTGCCCTCATCTTTATTATTTCCCTCTTTTTGCATATTTTAAGTTTCATTAGCTTCTTTTTCTTTTTATATTTTTGGGCAGGGGAAGTACCAAGGATTGAATCCATGGGTGCTTAACCACTGAGCAACATTCCCAGTCCTCCTTATATTTTATTTTGAATCAAGATCTTGCTAAATTGCTGAGACTGGCTTTGAACTTGCAATTCTCCCTCAGCCTTCAGAGCCTCTGGGATTACAGAGGCTCTGCCCATGGCTGAAGTTTCTTAAGATGGGCACTCAAATACACTCATCTTTTGCTGGTGGGACTGCAAATTGGTACAACCACTCTGGAAAGCAGTATGGAAATTTCTCAGAAAACTTGGAATGGAATGATTTGACCCCGTTATCCCATTCCTAGGTATATCCCCAAAGGACTTAAAATCAGCATACTATAGTGACATGGCCACATCAATGTTTATAGCAGCTCAATTCACAATAGCTAAGCAATGAAACCAACCTAGATGCCCTTCAACAAATAAATGGATAAATAAAATATGGTATATATACACAATGGAATATTACTCAGCAAAAAGAAAAATAAAATTTTGGCATTTGCCGGTAAATGGATTGAACTGGAGACTATCATGCTAAGCGAAACAAGCCAATCCCAAAAAACCAAAGATCCAGTGTTCTCTTTGATGTGTGGGTGCTAACTCACAATAAGGGGCGGGGAGAATAGAATAATTTTGGATTAGACAAAGGGTAATGATGAAGGGAAAGGAGAAGGGATGGGAATAGGAAAGACAGTAGAAGTGAATTGGACATTATTTTCCTATGGCCATATCTGAATATACAACCAGCATAACTCACATCATCTACAACCACAAGAATGGAAAGTTATAGTCCATGTATGTACAATATGTCAAAATACATTCTATTGTCATGTATAACTAAAAAGAACAAATAAAAAATTTAAAAAGATGGGCACTTAAGTAATTGGTTTGACCTTTTTTCTTTTCAAACATTTGATTTCACAAATTTTTCTCCAAGCATCTCAAAAATTTTTATATGCTGCTGTGCCTTTTCTTTTTATTTTATTTATATTTTGGTGCCAGGTATTGAACCCAGGGGTGCTTAACCACTGAGCAATCCAGCCTTTTATATTTTATTTAGAGACAGGGTCTCGCTAAGTTGCTTTAAGCCTCACTAAATTGCTAAGTCTGGCTTTGAACTTCCAATCCTTCTGCCTCAACCTCCAAGCCACTGGGATTACAGGTATGTACCACTGTGCACAGCTATATGCTGTGGGTTTTTTTTCTTTTTGTTTTTGGTACTAGGGATTGAACTCAGGGGTTATCGACCACTGAGCCACATCCCCAGCCCTATTTTGTGTTTTATGTAGAGACAGGGTCTCACCGAGTTGCTTAGCGCCTTGCCGTTGCTGAGGCTGGCTTTGAACTCGCAGTTCTCCTGTCTCAGACTCCTAAAGTGCTGGGATTACAGGTGTGCACCACTGTGCCCAGTTTACGCTGTGCTTTTAATTAAAAGTATTTTCTAATTTTCCTTGTAACTCTTTCTTTGATCCATGAATTATTTATAAATGTGCTGCATATTTTCAAATATTTGAGGATATATTTTTGTTACTGGTTTATAGTTTAAGTGTGGTGTAGTCAAAGAACACATTCTATGACTTTAATCCTTGTAAATTTACTGACACTTTAGTATTACTTTCCTTCAGCCTCAAAAACTTCTTCTGTAATAATTATTATAGTGTAAGTCTCACTGTGACAAATTACCTTTTTTATTTTTTAATTAATTCATTTATTTTTTGATATTAGAGACTGAATGCAGAGGTACTACCACTAAGCTACATCTTCAGCCCTTTAATATTTTATTTTGAGCTGGAAGTGGTGGCACATGCCTGTAATCCCAGCAGCTCCAGGGACCAAAGCAGGAGGATTGCAAGTTCAAGGCCAGCATGATCAACTTAGGGAGTCTTGAAGCAACTTAGTGAGACCCTGTCTCAAAAACAGCTGGAGATGTGGCCCAGTGGTATTGTACCCTGAGTTCATTCCCCAGTACCAAAATACAAAAAAAATATTTTGAGACAGGGTCTCACTAAATTGCAGAGGTTGCCAAGCCTGGCCTCAAACTTGCTATTCTCCTGCCTCAGCCTCCTAAGTAGCTATGATTACACACATGTGCCAACATACCTGGCTGGTTCCACTAAATTTTTACCATATTCTAGAAATTGTGGATGCTACATTGAGAGTAACCTTTAAAAAGAGAGCAACCTTTAAAAACGTGCTCGGGTTTTGTTCTACAGTTAATTTACTGGCAGGTTAGCTTGAGTCTGTCAAAGCTTGGTTGGAGGTTCTGTTATGATAACCTTTCTGAGGTCTCAACTCTAACACTGGAGAGTTCCATAAAGTCTTTCCACTCTGACAGGTCAGGAATCAATGTCTTCTAGCATTGTGTGACCTCTACAATCACCACTCAGCACGTGGTACCAGCCCTCACCCAACTCAGTAGTTGTTTTCTGCTAGCCATCATTGAATCTCATTCTGTACATGTTTTGCTTGTATATTACCAAGGATTCAAACAATCCTTATGTACTTTTCCAGTGTCCCATTTCTGTACAACCCTACTCTAATACCCTGCCCCATAAATTCCAGTCACTCCAGCAAACTTAAACTTTTCAGTTTTATTTGCTTAAATATGTCCCTATTCTCTGTTGAATTAAATTCCATGTCCTAAGGTAAAAAGCTGGAACAAATACAGTCACCCTAAGTAAAAAGCTGGAACAAATACAGTCACCTCATATGCTCCTCTACTCAATGAACATGGTCTATTGTCAAATGCCTGCAAACAGTTGTTTCAAATATTTTTTTCCAGTTTTATAGTTGTTCATCTTGAGAGTATAACTGAAATATTCACAATTCTGACCAAATTAGAAATCCTAGGTTCTGCTTTTTTTAAGTTAGAAAATATTCTTCATTATTTTAATTACTTTGATATTAATCCATCAAATCACTCAACAAATATTTATAAAGTATTTTGTAGCTTTCATGTGTTGTTTTTGTTTAAAATGACAATTTTTTTTCTTTAGAGCATGGAAAACTAATAGATTAAACAAGAGTAGAAAAGATGTGCTTAACACTATCATAAATTGAAGTACACGGTGCTCAGGGAGCACAAAGTCAGGGGGAATCTCATCTACTTAGGAGAGGACAGGGAAAAGATATTGTAAAAGAAATGAATGTTTAAAATGAGACCTGACAGATGAGAAAGAACTAGCCAGATATGGAGATCTGAGCTAAAAGTACAGTTGACCCTCAATATCAGAAGGTTCAACATCAGCCGGGCGCGGTGGCTCAAGCCTGTAATCCCAGCACTTAGGGAGGCTGAGACGGGAGAATTGCGAGTTCAAAGCCAGCCTCAGCAACAGCGAAGTGCTAAGCAACTCAGTGAGACCCCGTCTCTACATAAAACACAAAATGG
Source organism: Geosciurus inauris (assembly GCA_004024805.1). Classification (NCBI taxonomy): domain Eukaryota; kingdom Metazoa; phylum Chordata; class Mammalia; order Rodentia; family Sciuridae; genus Geosciurus; species Geosciurus inauris. Next base: position 5,314 of record PVHX01022017.1, on the reverse strand, counting down.
GGCTCAGTGGTCGAGAACCCCTGAGTTCAATCCCCAGTACCAAAAAAAAAAAAAAGAAGGTTCAACATCTGCAGATTTAACCAACTTTGAGTAGAAAATATTGGGGGAAAAAATGCATCTGAACTGAATATGTAGACTTATTTCCTTATCATTGTTCCAACAATAGAGTATAACAACCATTTCCATAGCATTTTCATTGTATCAGGCATTATAAGTAATCTACAGATGATTTAAAGTATATGAGAAGATAGGTATAGATTATATGCAAATAAGACATTACATGTCTCTGTTTTCTGTAAGACTGAAGCACAGTTGGATTTTTGGTATTCTATGAGAGAAGGGATTCCTGGAACAAATCCCTATTGGATTCCAAGGGACAACTGTAATTTCAGAAAGTAGGAAAAAGTAAAGAGAAATAATGAACCCAGCAATGAAGAAGTTTCTGAAACATGGTTTTTTGGACTTAAAGTAATAGAAAAAGCACTGAAGGATTTGAACCAGCGAGGTTATGGGGGAAAAGGCACACTTATACATTGCTGGTGGGACTGCAAATTGGTACAACCAATGTGGAAAGCAGTATGGAGATTCCTTAGAAATGGAACCACCATTTGACCCAGCTATCCCACTCCTTGGTCTATACCCAAAAGACTTAAAAACAGGGCTGGGATTGTAGCTCAGCGGTAGAGCGCTTGCCTTGCATGCGTGAGGCCCTGGGTTCGATCCTCAGCACCACGTACAAAGCAATAAAATAAAAAAACATTGTGTCCATCTACAACTAAAAAAATATTAAAAAAAAAAGACTTAAAAACAGCATACTACAGTGACGCAGCCACTTCAATGTTTATAGCAGCTCAATTCACAACAGCTAAACTGTGGAACCAACCTAGATGCCCTTCAACAGATGAATGAACAAACAAACTAAGCATTGGAACATTACTAAGCATTAAAAGAGAATAAAATTATGGCATTTGCAGGTAAATGGATGGAGAATATCATGCTAAGCAAAGTAAGCCAATCCTAGAAAACTAAAGGCCAAATGTTAAATGGATAAATGGATGCTGATTCATAATGTGGGGGAGGACATGGGAAGAATGGAGGAATTTTGGTCACGGGGGGGGGACGGGACGGACCACGGGACACAGTAAAGATGGTGGAGTATGATGGACATCATTGCCTTAGTTTTATGTATGACTGCATGTATGTTGTGATTCTACATCACATACAACCAGAGAAATAAGTTGTGCTCCAACTGTGTACAATGAATCAAAATGCACGCTGCTAACATGTATACCTAAGTAGAATAAATAAATAAATAAAATTTTTTAAAAAAGAATACAAACAACAAGTGTTGGCAAGGATGTGGAAGAAAAGGCACACTCATACATTGCTGGTGGGACGGCAAATTGGTACAACCAATCTGGAAAGCAGTATGGAGATTCCTTAGAAAACTTGGAATAGAACCACAATTTGACCCAGCCAACCCACTCCTTGGTCTATACCCAAAAGACTTAAAAACAGCATACTACAGTGACGCAGCCACTTCAATGTTTATAGCAGCTCAATTCACAATAGCGAAACTGTGGAAGCAACCTAGATGCCCTTCAACAGACGAATGAACAAACAAACTGTAGTATATATATACAATGGAATTATCACTCAGCATTAAAAAAAGAATAAAATTATGGCACTTGCAGGTAAATGGATGAAGTTGGAGAACATCAAGCTAAACAAAGTAAGCCAATCCCAAAAAACCAAAGGCCAAATATTCACTCTGATAATTGGATGCTGATCCATAATGTGGGAGGGGGCATGGGAAGAATGGAGAAACTTTGGTCAAAGGGGAGGGAAGGGAGGGGGGTGGGACATGGGGGCAGGAAAGATGGTGGAATGCAACAGACAACAATGCCCTAGGTCCATGTATGACTGCACATATGGTGTAACTCTATATTGTGTACAACCAGAGAAGTGAAAAATTGTGCTTCATTTGTTTACAATGGATCAAAATGCATTCTGCTGTTATGTAAACCTAATTAGAGTAAATAAATGAAAAAAAAAAAAAAAGAACCCAACAAGGTGAAAAGCCATCAACATCAAATATGGGAGTACAGTCTGCCCACCATGGGGTGTTGGAGCCCTGGTGCAATGATGTCAGATTCATTACATATAAGGGAACTGATAAAATTAGTAAATATGTTAAGAATGTAGTCAGTTTGATTCTCACTTTCTTCACTGTATTTAGCAGGCAAATGCCCAACCTTGGTTAAATTCAACTCTCCAACTTATTGCTTGCCACTGAATAACTGAACAAGAGTTAAAAAAAAAACAGTAATAATGACTGGTCTCTCTTTATATTTTTATACATAAACTTCAAGACTCCTGACACTGTCATGCAACCCTATTAACACTTCCCTAGCCAATTTGTTTTATGAGGTAAAATCTATTTCACACATTTTTGAGCCTAAATCAACCCCTCTCCCACTGTAGGCCAATAACTTCACTTCTTTTTTCCATTGAGACTACAGAAGCAACCAAAAGAGAATTTACTATTCTTTCACTGCTTAGTTTACCAATCACATATTGTTACATTAGATAAGCAGTGCATGCTCCTATTAACCCTTCCAGCTGGGCAACAAATCCTATCTCTTCTTGCTTACTCAAGGATTTTTCTCTGCACATATCTGCTCTCTTGCATCCATTTTTCTCTTTATCCACAGTTATTGTCATTATTCTACAAATGTTCTAGCATATTCCACTTCCAGAAACGAAGCAAAATAAAACTAACCAACGGAACGCCTCTTTATCTTGCACTTTTTTAGCTATGGCCCATTTGAGTTAGTTTAGCAAAACTCATAAAATTATTCTGTTTCGCTTCCTTGCCTCCTCCTTTCTCTGAAACCAGTTTTATCAAAAGCAGCTATGGAGTCCACATATCTATCCAAACATTCCTCTTAAGTACTAGCATAGGTAGAGTTGATAGCTCCCTCCTTGTAACACTTTATTTGCTTATCTTCCAAGACCTAATTCTCCCAATTTCCTCTTTATTAGCTGCACTTTAGTATCTGCTACTGGCTCCTCCTCTTTGTGATCTCTAAATGCATTAGCTCTAGTGCTCCAGGTTCAAGTTTGGATCTCTTCTATTCATTCCCTATTTGATTTAATCAAACTTCTATAATAAATAAATAGAACTAAGTGTATATATCAATGTTTCCTAATTTTTTCTCTAGGCTTAACTTCTCCCTTAGATAAACTTCTATATGCCAAATGGGCAGCTCCTCTGAATATCTAATGTGCACCCTAAATTTACATGTTTAAACCATATTCACCCAAATCTCATCTTCTAGAGTTTTGCTATTACAATAACGGCCAAACTTGGTTATACACCTGTTCAAGCAAAAAACCTTGAAGTCATGCTTGGTGCTTTTACTTCTCTCACACACCATTATCCGAACTATTAGCTCATTTGTTGGTTCCACCTTCAAAACATCCCAAATCCAAGCATTTCTCACCACTTCCCCCACTACCTTCATCAGGCCACCAATATTTCTCACGTAGATTATCACAAATCCCTAAATTAGTCTCTGTTCTCCTACCTTTGCTAACTACAGAAAACGGATGGCCTTCTCTCAGCAGCCAAACTGGTCCTTTATTTTATTATTATTTTTTAGTAACAGGGATTGAACCCAAAGGTGCTTAACCACTGAGCAACACCACCAGCCCCTTTTTTTTTTTTATTTTGAGACAGGGTATTGCTAGGTTGCTTACAGCCTCACTAAGTTGCTGAGGCTGGTTTCAAACCTGCAATCCTCTTACCTTAGCTGCTGGGATTACAGGTGTGTGTCTCTGCACCTGGTTTAGAATCCCCTTTTTTAGGAAAACTTGGTCACTTTTAAACTTAAATAAGATCACATTCTTTCCCTACTCAATGTCTTCCAATAGATTTCTACTTAAGAATAGAATCTAAGATCCCATAGAATTCAGTCCTTTCAATTGTTGTGACTGAATTTTCTACCATTTTTCCTCTCACTTCACTCTTCTTGGTAAGAACACCACGCACGTTCATACTTCAGGGATTTTGCACTTAAATATTAAGATTGAATGATTATGTTCTTTTCTCCAGATTCTTAACAATTCACTCCTCTTGAATATTTATTTATTTTTTAATTGTCAATGGACCTTTATTTTATTTATTCATATGTGGTGCAGAGAATGAACCCAGTGCGTCACATATGCTAGGCAAGCGCTCTACCACTGAGCTACACCCCAGGCCCTCAAATGAATACTTAAAAGACAACTGCTTGCTGTATGAAAAGGAGAGAACTTCAAAAATTAGAGCAGGAAAACAACTTAGAAGACTACTGTTTAACAGTTCAAGGGGGAAATGATGGTGGCTTGTACCAGGAAAGTAGTGGCAATAGAATGAAGAGGACAAATTCTGGGCACAATTTAAAAGGGTAGCTAAGAATTGCTGATGAAGGGGGGCGGTTCCAAGATGGCGGCCTAGGCAGACACTGTGGTCAGTCTCTCCAGAGCCAGAGATTGAAGTAGTGGAAATACCATCTCCCAGCCAGCTTCTGGACATCATCCTACAGCTGCCCCGGCAGGAATTTCACTTGCGCGTGTAAGCAGGGCCACCAGGCAGCAGCCGTTGCCACAAGCAGAGCGTCTTCGGCAGCAAGCGGCAGAGCTCAGCCGCGGCGGCTCAGAGCCCCAGCCCAGGGCTCGCCCCGGTCGGGGCCTGCTTCTATACGGGGTTCCTGGCTCCAGCGCCCACCCAACCACGCAGGGCCCCTAGCAGCTGCTCCCGTGGACACACAGCCTCAGCCGCTAGCCACTGGGGAGCCCAAATTCAGGGCAAGAGTCGCTCCAGAGACCCCAGCGGAGACAGCCCGCCGCACATCTGCTCCAGAGCTCCGGTGCACCAGCAGGAGCCGCAGAGGGCCCAGATCCGCCCGCAGGAACCTGCTCTGGTGTCCAGCAAGAGGGAGACCAGGAACTGCCACCTCGAGCCACTGAGGATCCCAAACTCAGGGTGTCCAACTAAGGGTTGACCAGAGTCTGATTGCTAACAGCCACAGAGGAAAGCACACCCAGGGAAAGAGTGGCCTCCAGAGACCTCAGCGTGAAGAGGCCCCACCCTGGTGCGCTCTGGGCCTGCCTCAGTTCCGCTCCAGAGTTCCAGTGGGAATGCCAGGGGTGCCCAGTTGAAGGCAGACCAGAGCCTGCTAGCTTCTAACCCCAGGGGAGCTCATACTCACGGTAAGGGTCGCGCACAAACTCTCCAGCTTGTGACTCTGCCTAAGTGAGACCTGAGCCA
>PVHX01022016.1:16505-28653 GCA_004024805.1 Geosciurus inauris | reverse complement strand
GGGGGTAGTTGAATGGATGGGTGGGTGGGGGTAGATGGGTGGGTAGGTGGATAAATGAATAGGTAGGTGGATAGATGAGCAGATGAATGGGGGTGGGTGGGTGGATGAATGGGTGGGTGGATAGACAGACAGGTGGACAGATGGATCATGAGGGTACAGATGAATGTAGTAATGTGGAGAAGAGGGGAAAAGCTTACAACGATATTCTATTCAATCATAATGAACTCTACTTGAAAACATTTCTGTACCTTTTCATATTCTTCTAAAATTCCTTTCTTCTTGATATTTCTCTTGGCTAGATAGATGGCTAAAAAAGAAAACAATGACATTTTCCATCATCATCGTATTTCAAAACTCCCTTGGCAGCCTCTCTCTGCATGAGGCTGCTTTGCTCCGAGTGCTGGCTGGTGAGGGTGCTCAGCCGACCCAGTCCCTGCCCCCAGGGGGAACACTCCCAATACAGATGTGAGCTGACTGAAAGGTCGTGATGACAACAAGACAAATGTCACAGAATGCTGCAAGTAAATAAGCAGCGTGTCAAGCACACCCCAAGGCAAAGTTGGGGGTGACGTATTTACCATAATCTGTATCTTCAGCCGGCCACTGCTGTGTGGGCCAGAAATATGGTGTCTACAAAACAAAAGCGAGGAAACCACGCATCACCACCTTATAAATAAAAACCGCCTTATCCCCCTCCACCACTTCTCCATTTCTGACTGTGAGGACACGAGGCCAAACAATTATCTTTTCAAATAAGTTCAGCCCCATGAACACCCAAGATCAAGGCCAAATCTCACCTGAAATCTGTAGAGACTGCTGTCAGGCTTGAGAATGAGATTCTTGGGGTCTTGCAAGGGGTAAATGTAGCCATACTTGACAATGAAGTTACCCAAGTTCTGTGCCTCTGGGAAGAAGCAGTTCAGACACCATGTCAAGAGCAGGAGTCGAAGGCAGAAGCTCATTGCCCCAACTCCTCACAGCACCCCAAATTCCAGGAGAGCGCCCTGTCCTCATAGAGCTGCATCTAAGGAGTGGGACGGTGGTTCCTGAACTTGCCTATGGACAAGCACCAGCTGGGGAGCATACCAAGAGGATCCCCCAGGTCCTGTTCCCAGGGCAACTCAGTGAGTCTGAATGGCAAGTAGTGAACCTGCATGTTAAGAGGTACACACAGGTGGCCTGCTGCAGGTGACCTGGGGGTCTTGGTTGGGGAAGCCCTGGAGAAGCATCTCTAGGTTCTTTGGATCCAGAAAAGGTCATATGAGTGGTTATAAATGTCTCTTCTTGACCAACAGCCACTTCCTCAATCAAAGAGAAAACGGGGAGGGGGCTATGTTTACTGTCAAGTGCAACTCACCTGCACCCCAGGTCCAGATCCTTCCTCTCCCACCCACCTCGCTTTAATTCCCACCCCACTTCAGTGGGTTTGGAAGCAAAGGCTTGTTTCCGGATTTGCATCAATTAAAGGAAAACTTTCCTGGGTCTTTCTCAGAAACACCAGTAGAAGCAGGTAACTTTTCATCCTTTGGAGGGGAACGCATCCCTCCAGCCTACAGGACCACTCTGCCCAGGGGCCCAACCTGATCCATATCAACAGCCTTTTTTCTAGGTGAAGTCTGCTCCCCAGATTCTTTCAGCTCCAATCCACCCTTCCGGCTGCTGCCCAACATCCCAGCTTTAGTACACATATCAGTCACACTGCCAGGCTCAAAAGCTGCCCGTGGCTTCCTCTCACTTATCTCCAGATAACTCGGAATCTGCAAACCTGCTAAGTGAACTGCCATCCTGTCACTACCCTCCAGAGCAAGCTGACACCACCCCCAACACCCACCCCATCACTCTTCTATTCCCTGTTCATTCCATCCCTATACCATTGCTGCTGCTAGTCTCCCCTCCCAGGAAGACCCTCTTAGCTCTCCTTCCCCAATTCATGAATATCACTTCTTTCCAGACCTGGGACATGCAGCATCCATTCTGGGAAGCCTTTCTAGAGCCTCCCAGCTTCCCACTATTTACATGCTCTGACATTTTGCATGTAATAACTATTTTGTCCCTAAATTATTGTGCTTCTGCTTTTGCTTCTGGTTATTTTATGCATGGAAGTGATGTCTCTCCAATTTTACAGGGGATTGAACCCACAGGTGCTTAACCACTGAACCATACCCCCAGTCCTTTTTATTATTTATTTTGAGATGGGGTCTCTCTAAGTTGCTTTGGGTCTCACTAAGTTGCTAAGGCTGGCTCCAAACTTGCAATCCTCCTGCCTCAGAGCTGCTAGAGTTACAGGCATGTGCTACCATGTCCAGCTAAGATGTATGTTTCTTAGGGATAGGCAAAGCCTCCATTTCATTTCCCCTGTGGTGCAGTGGACACAGCAGTCTGCCATAACTGCCCATGTAAGACAAACCCTCACCCAGGTTGGAGATCCAGAGACGCTGGATGATCCATTGTAGAACATCGCCTCCTGCAAGCAAAGAAGTATCTGGTCATTATCACAGCCTCCTGACCCATCCTTGGACAACCATGGCCTCTTTCTGTGAGGTCACCTGACCAGTCCCTCCTGGCTCAGCTGTGATCATCCCCCACCCCATTTGTATGTCCAGTCCAACTCTGAAGCCTGCAATTCAGGGCTATTGGGATCTGACTCCAACAGATGTGGAGCTGAACTTGACCTTCACACACTCAATATTAACCTCTGTTGTTGTACTTATCTTTTACCTTACAAAAACTTGTGCCCGGACCTCCATCCATCAACCAGACAGTAAACAGACTAAGACTAAACACCGGAAAAACAAAACAGATCCAAGGCCAGCTGTTGGAGGGACTCTGGATAGAGCTTAGACACATGGAAGTAAAACAGAACCAAAGATGGGAAGAGCAGGGGTCAAGGGCGCAGCTGGCTCCCCCATACCTCAAGCTCTCTGGCAGATGGCCAAGGAGGCAGAAAATCAAATTCCAACTTGGCCTTCAGATTATCGTGAAGGTGTTCTATCAGGGTGGGAGGAGGGTACCTATTTCAGTAACAGTTGCAGGTTGACTTATCTCTTTGGACTATGGAATGGGGCTTTATTTGTGCTCTTGTAGCAGGTTCTACAAATCTGAGGGGCTGGCTGGGAAAATCAGAGTGAAGACTGGCATGAGAGGGGTTAGGGAGGCCAGCAGGGGTGAGCCAGGAGAGGAGGTGCACACCAAAGGCTCAGGTTTATCTAAGGCTGAGACAAGCAGCCCAGTTCCACCCCACAGAAGTTCTGAGCCTCGTCCTCAGCCTGGGTTCTCTGGTCTCATACGTTGAGAGTACTCCCCATGGGAGAAGGGCAGGGGCATCTTGGAAGAAAGGCAAAGTGCTCCAGGAGCTCTTTGCAAATGCCAATGGCCACATTTTCCAACCAAATTCCTTGCTTTCCAAAGGCCATGCAGGGTCCCTGCCTACACGGAACTTGCATAAAACACCAAAGAAGAAGGCCAGAGCTCGAGACCCCACTGCTTGCCTCCTCGTGCCTAGATAATCATAAATGACACTTCTCTCTTCCAAGACAGGGAAGAGACATTACTGGGGCCCCTGGGGAGGCCCATATGGTCCACTCACATATTCCCTGGGCTTATCTCCAGATAACAGTGCCCTCTGCAAAGGCTAGACCAGCGCCCAGTGGCTGGGCACAGACAACCTGTATCTCTTCCCATTATATCCACAACCTAGGTCACCAAGGCCCAGGCATTTTCTCTGTCAGTGCCCACAAACCACCACTTCTCATTCAACCCTTCCCCTCCTATGACTCTTCACGTTGATTCACCCCCTGGTTGGCTGCTCACAGCAAAAATCTTCACCTAAAATTTTACTTAAAATTCTAGGCCTGGAAAAGTCACCCTGCCATCCAAGCTTCTCTTTTAAGGCCAGACAATGATGGGTACAGCCTGAGAGGCAGACGAGGCCGATGAGCTCTCTCTACCAGGAGTCGAGGGTTCTCATCTTCTTCACTGCTTCCCAAAATAGGCCTGATGAGATTATGGCGCCACTACACAGTCTGTGCCCATAGCACAGCAGGCTATCAAGCTCCCACATTAGCATCTTTGTTCCAGGAAGCTCTGGGTCACCACTATTCAGGAAGCTGGATGGCCAGTTGCTGCTGTTAGAGCTACTGTTGCAGGACTAGGACTCCTTCCTGTGTTCTGTTCCTGCAGGGTTGCAATTTACCCCTGCAAGGGGAACGAGGGAAAACATCATGGGGGGGCTGCCTTCCACAGTTCTGGAAACCAAGTGTGCCCCTGTGTAAACCAGCTCACACCTACAGCGGATAAAATGGACTTTGGAGTCTAAGAGCCAGACTCAAATCCAAGCTCATTCATGAACACAGTGACATGGGGACCCGCTACTGAACCATTTTGTGTCTTCAAGGTCCCATGCGGGAAGGAAGTGGCCATATCTACGTCTAACTTTATAGTGAGTGCTAACAGACACAGCCCAGGAAAGTGCCATCAAGTGTCTGCCACATGCTTGACTCTCCTGCAAACATCCTCTCAGACAAGGATGGCTGTTTTTGCTTTCGAATGAAATAATAAACTAGAACTACGGAGCTAGAAGTGCACTTGAAGAATTTGACCTCAGTGGGCCTGACCCTGTGTTAGTGTCCTTTGCAAAGGCTAAATCAGGACTGATCAACACGTTTGATAAAGTTTTATGAACCATCCTTTATGCGCATGGCCATGCCAAGCATTGAGATTACCCAGATAGCAAGACAAGACACCTCTCCTTGAAGTTCCTTCACCCTGGGTTCAGAATTAATGAATTCAAGCCAGAAATTATTCATGACAACAATATGCAGAGAGGGGTCAGAGTCAGGCATGCCTTTAAGAACAACTGCTGTAGCCAGGTGCAGTGGCGCACGCCTGTAATCCCAGCACTTAGGGAGGCTGAGACAAGAGAATCACCAAGTTCAAAGCCAGCCTCAGTAACGGCGAGGAGCTAAGCAACTCAGTGAGACCCTGTCTCTACATAAAACACAAAATAGGGCTGAGCATGTGGCTCAGTGGCTGAGTGCCCCTGAGTTCAATCTCCAGTACAAAAAAAACAAAAAGAACAACTGCTGTGGCTGCTCCTTTAATGATGGGGGAGAGCAGAGATACCCTGAAAAGCATGTTCACTAGTCCCTGCTCGTTGGGTGCCCAGAGCTGCTCTGGTCACCACTTTCCCACACATTTCCTCTTCTCCCCAAGCTGCCCTACGGCATTCCATTCACTTCCCCTTTCCCCCCAACAAGCCAGGTTTCCATCTTCTATTGCCTGCACACAAGAAAATCTGAATGACATTTATGGGGGGGATACCCCATCTTCCAAGCAATCAGAAAGAGGAGGCGGGCTGGGGCTGTAGCTCAGGGGTAGAGTGGTTGCCTAGCATGCATGAGGCCCTGGGTTCGATCCTCAGCACCACATATAAATAATAAATGAATAAAATAAAGATCCATCAACAACTAAAAAAAATTTAAAAAAAAAAAGAAAGAAAGAAAGAGGAGGCAAGACTAGGGAACCTTGAGTGAAAAATACATGGCCAGGTGACAGGTGGGGCTGAGGGCAAAGGCTCACATTGAGCACAGCACAGTGGCAAATCCTGGGCTTGTGCTTGGAGCAGACCTCTGCTTCATCAGGCATCAAGTTTTAGTGGGACAGACTGGTCACTGCAAAGCCAAAGTCATTAAGCACAGGTAACAGAATAACCAAAAGGCATTCTTCTGTTGATCCAGCCCTTCCCTCCTGCCAAAATCCTCTAATGATGCTCCGCAGGACCTTGAACTCACATACACAGAGGAGACAGTGGCTCCATCCCGGTGGGGACTTTCAGAAGGCCTGAGTAAGCCGGGCACAGTGGCTCAAGCCTATAATCCCAGCATTTATGGAGGCTGATACAGGAGAATCATGAGTTCAAAGCCAGCCTCAGCAACGGCAAGGCGCTAAGCAACTCAGTGAGACCCTGTCTCTACATAAAACACAAAATAGGGCTGGGGATGTGGCTCAGTGGTCGAGTAATCCTGAGTTCAATCCCTGGTACCAAAAAAAAAAAAAAAAGAAGAAGAAGAAGGTAGGGAAGGGTGAGCAAGACAAAAGTCATTGTTTTTTCTGCCAAACAGCTCTTTTTTTCCCTGCTGATTTCCTTAGAATAAAACAAATAGCAAGCTAACACAAAACTGACATGAAGCTTCCCCTAAGAATCCCTTGGGAGGAATGGCTTAAAGTGACCCCCTGAGTCCTTTTCTCTTTCTTCTCTAACCCTTCTACAGAGGAAAACTGTACTCTAGGAATTAGAAAACGTATCTGAAAAGGGTGAGATAGTAAATATTTCAGCTCTGTGAGTCATAACACAGCCTCTGCATGGCTGTATATTTTAACTCTGCCAGTGTGGTATAAAAGTGGCTGTAGACAATGCGTAGGTGAATGGACATGGATGTGTTTCGATAAAACTTTATTTACAAATACAGCTATGGGCCACATCTGGCCTGTGTGACTGAGTTTGCCAACCCCTTTGTGGGGTCTGTTCCAGGCCAAGATTAGGCCAAGAGTTATATCACCTGTCATGGCGTGAGGGACACTGGTGACCAGGACCCTCTGGTTCTGCATTTTGACCCCCGTCTCTGGATTCTGCATGTCCTTCACAAGAGCTTCAATCTGCAAGACAGAACAGGAAATGTCATTTCAGACGCTTTCAATGCATTGAGTAGGATTCAGAGACACGAAGGAGGATGCTGGGGCTTCCCATCCGATACAGGAGCCTGGGGGGCATTGAGCAGCTTTGAGGCAATTACCCACGGACGCAGACACCTGCCCGGCCAGGAGGCCCAGAGAGGTGAGTTCTGACTCGGAGATTCTGGGAAGCTTTTAAGAGTAGATGGGCCTTCACACGAAAGGCTTTTCCTGGAGAAAAAGTGAGAGGACATCACATGCAACGGCATGGAGGACAAACAGTGCCCCATGAGCCATTTCTCTTGGAGTGAATGACAAGGTTGCCCTGGTGCTCTACATGGTTGGGAATCTCCTTTCCTCTCTGACTCTTGCCCTACCACTCCCCCACAGACACCCTCCATGCTCCCAGGCTGCCACAGGGCCTTTGCTCTGGCTGTTCCCTCTGCCTGGACCAGTCTTCCCAAAAGATCTAGTTATCTCACTCTCTCACTTCCTTTTCCTCTGATGTCCAAGGAGGCCCCCACACTGACCATCCTACTCAAAGCTGCAACTCTGAACTCCACCCTTGGCACTCTTGATCCCTTGCTTACTTCTCTAGAACTCACCATCTAACTTGCCAAGTGACTTGCCTATTTGTTAAATCGTTTGTTGTGTGTATGCCCTTGCTCTTGGAAAGTAAGCTCTATAAGCGCCTGTCATTAGTCTGTTGTTGCTTGCTACGGTATCCCAAGTGCCTGGGAGAGTGCCTGGCCACACTGGGTACTCAATAAACAGTCGATGCATAGATTAATAAGTAAATGAAAACAGCAGCCGAGAAGATAGAAGGAGGCAAGACTCTCAGAACCCTCGGGAAGCGAGAGTGTTGACCACACTTGAGAGGGATCGGGTGGTTCGGTGAAAGTGGCAGAGAGCAATGCCAAGGTCACGACTTACAAGACCAGAGTTGCCAGTGAGCAAAATAGAAAATGCTAAAGAAGGACTGGGGGGGTGTGGCTCAGTGGTAGATCACTTGCCTTGCATGAGCGAGGCCCTGGGTTCTACCCTAGCAACGCAAAAAAGGAAAGCGGGGGCAGGAGGAGGAACACCTTCTGGAAGCACATGCTTCCGCTTTGGTATGTGAGCTGTGAAGGGCCCCCGAGATACCAACAATGTCCGGCAGGACACTGGAAATGGCTGCCCCAAGCTGAGAAGGACAAGGGTGAGAGCTATGAATTACAGAGTCATAAACATCCAAGAGAGTGTTGAAGCCAAAGAAAATCAATAAATTCTTCCAAGGAAGACTGAACTTCAGGAAGACGGCCACAAGGACAGCCCTGATTACCTTCAGTCTCATGTACCCCATGTACACTATGGTCCTCCCTATACATACCCACCCGTGATTAAGTTTAATATATAAATTAGGCACAGTAAGAGATTAATAATAACTAATGATAAAATAGAACAACTGTAACAATGCACTAATAACTGTGTGAATGCGCTCTCTTTCTCTCCTCTCTCCCTTCCCTCAAAATAGGAATTTTCCATTTAATTCTTTCAGACCAAGCTTGATCATGCATATCAAATAGAATGAAGTGAAATCACAGGAGCTCAATCTGGAGTACTGGGAAAACAAAACCGATAAAGTGAAACAGTGGATAAGGGGGCTACTACACCAGGACCACAGGACAGCTCAGGAGGCACGGTGAGGAAGGGGAGTCCGGTCAGGAGGGCCGTGCTCCCAAAGCGAATCTAACAAAGCTGAGCAAGAAGCAGGCAGCAGAAAGGGGAGAGGAGGGTGGGCGTGGGCGTCCCAGCAGGAGCAGAGGCTCAGAACCGGAGCCAGCAAGTGGGAATGAGGAATGTCCCTCAGCTGCACCTGGCCCAGAGCTCTCTCTTGAGGTTCAGGCACCAGCACAGCTGAACATACCCTCAGGGAGGCCTGCACTCATACCCTGCCGATCCACATCCTAGCCATTACCCAAATTAAAACAGCGTCCCAATTGACCTGCTTCCCCTCAATTTAACTGCCTTGGTTATGTTTGTCATTTTTCTCCTGTCGTTTAACAAAATAGCACCCCAACACCATACAGCCCATGACAAAGAACGAGGGCCTTTTATCATTTGAAGGTGAACCCCAAGGTCCCGCATCCCCTGTGGAGTTTCCTTCTCTCCTAACTAAAGGATTTGGGTGAGACAGTGACCTCTCTGAATCTCCTTCCTCCACCATAAAAATAGGGACCAACATAGTACATATCCCACTAACAGATGAGATTTCATAATCTCATAGAATCTAATTAGATAACTGCACAAGAACATTTTATAAGGAGAAATAGATATTGCATATATGCATAAAGATAGATTGTATATTTCTTATCCAAAAGGCTGGGACTAGATGTGTTTGGGATTTCAGATTTCTTTTTTTGGATTTCAGAATATTTTGATATACGTGCGATGTCTTAGGGATGGGACCAAGTGAAATTACTTAGGTTTATTTATGAAATTACTTAGGTTTCATTTACCCTTCATATAAATAGTTGTATATATTGTGTGCATATACACCCTATACAAATACCAGAAGGTGATTTTATACAGTATTTTAATAATTTTATGCGTGAAATAAGTGTCAGCGTGGACCATTCCACTGTGGCAACATGTGGGTGTTCAAAATGTTTCAGAATCTGAAGCATTTGGGATTTCTCATTTTCATGTTAAGGATGCTCAATTTGTATAAGTATAAAGGTAGATACTTCAGCCAGGCGTGGTGGCACATGCCTGTAATCCCAGCACTTTGGGAGGCTGACACAGGAGAATTGCGAGTTCAAAGCCAGCCTCAGCAATGGCGAGGTGCTAAGCAACTCAGTGAGACCCTGTCTCTACATAAAACACAAAATAGGGCTGGGGATGTGGCTCAGTGGTTGAGTGCCCCTGAGTTCAATCCCTAGTACCAAAAAAATAAAATGGATACTTCATAAGGGGGCACATGTTAGTTATTATAATCGGTAATAGTAGTAGACTGAGCACAGTAGCACACATCTGTAATCCCAGCTACCCAGGAGGCTGAGGCAGGAGGTTTACCAGTTTGAGGCCAGTCTGGGCAACTTAGCAAGATCCCATCTCAAAAACAAAACATTAGCAGCATTCATATGATTAACACATTTTTGAAACTTTGCATGCACAGCCGTGTTCAGATGCCCAGGAATAAAAGCCCAGCTCTGCTACTCAAACAAAAACAGGTATTTCTTGAGCACATATGCAGTGCCCCAGCATGGTGGGGGATACTGCAAGGTAAAAGGCATACTCCCAATCCTCAGAGAGCTGCGGAGACAGGTATGTGGAAATCAAGAGGACAGGTGCACGCCTACAGTCTCAGCACTCAGGAGGCTGAGATGGAAGATTGCTTAAGCCCAGGAGTTTGAGACCAGCCTGGGCAACATAAGGAGACCCTGTCTTGAAAATAAATAAAGGATTAACAGATATAAAAGTGAGGGGTCTTGATGCAAAGAGAGCTCAGTTCAAATCTCTGCCCTAGTTAAGATGCTAGAAGGCTTAGGTAAATTCCGCAAAGACTCATTCATGTAGAATGGAGATTACGATAGCACCTACATTATCATAGGGATGTTGTTAAGATCAAATGAAATTAAGCATTTAGGACCAAGCTATGCATGAAGTCAGTGTTTATGGGATTTCAACTACCGACTAAATTACACACCAAGAAATAAGAAGGCGCTGATGAGTGTAACAGCCAGGAGGGGAGAATGGTGTGATGATCCCAGAAGTGCAGGCAGAGGGTAAGGATGGAGAGGCCGGGCTGCCCTCCAAGGCTGGGGCAGGGGGGACGACCTGGAGAGGCCTGAGCTTCTAGGCAGTGAAGGGATGGATCTGGGAATCCTTGTGCACCATGAGTGGGAGGGAAACTGATGTTGCCACTGTGGGAAGCAGTTTGGATGTACCTCCAAAATAAGAGAAAGAGATTCAACAGTCCTGCCTCTGGGCATAGATCCCAAAGAACTGAAATCAGGACTGGAGGAAGGGTCTGCCCTCTGTGTTCATTGCAAGAGCCAAGGTGTGAAAACCCTCTAAGTGCCCACGGACAAATGGACAAGCGCAACATAGAGACACATAAGAAGAAAATTCTGCAATACACAATATGCATAAACCGTGAGGTCAGTACAATAGGTGAAATGAGCCAGACCCAGAAGGACAAATGTCTCCTGGTTCTACTTTGTGAGGTCTCTTAAACAGGCAAATTCTCAGAATGGGGGTTGCCAGGGGCTGGTGGGAGAGGGAATGAGAACTTGCTAATCAATGGATATAAAAATTTCAGTTATGACTAATAAGTTCTAGAATTCTGCTGTACAATATAATACTTGTAGTTAATCATACTCTACTGTACATTTAAAATTTGTTAAAAGGGTAGATCTCATGCTAAGTGGTTTTACTACAATAAAATGAAATTTAAATTTAAATTTAAAAAGAGAGACTGACCCAGCGGTACAGAAGATAAAGGTCATTCCAGGAAGCCCTGAATCGCGAACATTCTCTCCATGCCCTACTCAACCCTGAGGGGTGGGATTTACTAGTTTGGTCTTTGATGCAAAATCAGAAATTGCATTTCAACCACAATCTCTAGGAAATGTGCTGAGATCAGGTGTACCGTCAAGACTGCTCCCAGGCACAGAGCCAGTGATCCACCGGCCAGCAAGACCCAGGCAGCATCAGGGACTCCCTGAGCAAGACTGATTGCAGGCTTCATCTGCACCGAGGCTGTCCTGGCTCATGGAATTGTCTGGAACAGAGGATGTTCATTTCAAACCCACTGGAACTTACAGCACTTAGCCTTCTGCAAGGTCAGAGCTATGGAACAGACATGCAGTGTAGCAGCAGACAGAGGAGCAAAGACAGGCAGGTGTTACAGAGGGGCTGAGAGGCTGCTGCTCCTGGGGATGGACAGGGGAGACAGTGGACTGAACGCCCATACAAATCTCAGAGTTCTTAGCCAACGGTGAGTCTTGGATGTATGTGGTATTCCAAGACATCCCAGATTTTCTAATGTCAAAGCTCAAGACTCTCCTTTCCCACATTAGCTGCTAGAAGAAAGGCTGTATTCATTTAAAATATTTTTTATATTTAGGTGAAATGATAGCATTTTGTGGAAATAGGGGGCCCATATGGAATACCACCTTATAAGTTAGAAACCTGAGATTCTCCAAAGTCAGATTTGATTCTTTGTCTTTGCATTTAAAAAATTATTATAAAGAGTTCGAAAATAACTTTCAGAGGAGGAATAATGAGAGTTATTTTAAAAACACAATGAGAGGAGTCAGATTTCTTTCTAGCAAGTGTGTCACCCTTCACAGAAAGGAGCCGTGTGGGAGGGGGGCCTTATATGGACCTCAGGAACTTTTTGAGGGAGTTCAGCATGCTGGGTTTCCAACAATTTTCTTCCGACTTTTCTTCATGTGAATTCTTCTAAGGGGTCTCCCCAATCACCTGAGCAGGA
>PVHX01022016.1:0-16405 GCA_004024805.1 Geosciurus inauris | reverse complement strand
TGCACCACTGTGTCTGCCTAACAAAGCGTCTTTAAAGAGGTAGGTAAGGTGAAATGAGGTCATGTGGTCGGCCCTAATCCTGTATAGGTTTGGAGGACACTGGTAGGAAAGATGATGTGAAGATTCAAAGAAAAGAGAAAACAGGCCCAAGAGAGAGGCCTCAGAATAAAACAACCCTACCACACCTTGTTCTCAGACTTCCAGCCTCCAGAACTGCGAGAAAATAAATTTCTGTTGTTTAAGCCACCCAGCCTGTGGTGCTTTGTTATGGCAACCTGAGCTAACTGATATAGACTCTCTTCTATCCTGAATCAGAAAAATCCCTTCCCCTCACAAAGAAGACAGACTCAGTTGTCCTCCATGTTATTCAGAGAGTAACAAACTCTTGCCTTTCTGCTCCAAACTGCTACAAACTTTCATACCAGCCTGTGTCCTGAGGGCATCCCTCTGGAGAATAGCAAACCACAGCCATCCTCACCCTCGAACATCAGTGCTCCTGCTCCCAGCCACATCGGCTCCCAGCTCCTCACGAGATGAAGAATCAGCCCCATCTTGTTCCCAGGCAACACAGAAATGCCACATAATCAGACTACCACTGAGCCCCATCTAACCCTGCACTGGGTGTTGGAGGAGGAGGGAAAGACATCAGCCCTACAGCTCTTCTCTTGGATGTGTGACTGCAGGTGTGCTGGAGACCTTGACATCATGAAGGGATGAGAAACGATGGTTTTGACATCCCACCCACCATGCCCACGCTGCTCCACAAATTAAGAAACTGTCACTCATTGCAGAATATCTCAGGGGCTGGAATTTTCCTTGAAGCTGGAGAAGGTTCCCAGGGGAACAATAATAATCATGACTTCCCCATACTAAGATGGGGGAGGGGACCTCACAACTGTTGTTCTAACAGGAGGCTGTGCTCTTTCTAATAAGCCCAGCCACAAGGAGTCCAGTCAGCCAGTGCCCAGCTCAGCCCAGCGTCTTAAAGATGCCTGCACCATGCCCTAGATCCTGTGTGATGATCCCAGCCAAGAACAGCGATGGGCGACTTCCACTAACTGTACTTTTGTATTTCACACATCTCTTGTCTGCCTATTAATTCTGCCTCAGTGAATGTCTTCTAACCCCTTCCTGGACCATCAGGTTCTGGCTCTTCACTGGCACCTATTTCCAGCCTCCTGTGTGTCCCCTGGCTCAGGGGCTCTCCATCAGATCCCCACCAACATTCTGAGCTGGATCACTCTTTTGGGGGAGGGAGCACCCTATGCATTGTTGGGTGTTGGCATCTCTGGTCTCTACCCACTAGATGCCAATAAAAGCCCCAGTTGTAATAATCCCAAAATGCATCTAGATATTGCCAAATGTCCCCAAGGGATGTTATCTCAGCTGCATTTCAAACTTCCTGGGAAGCTTTCTTTAAAAAAACCAATGCTTGCCGGGTGTAGTGGAGCATACCTGTAATCCCAGCAACTCAGGAGGCTGAAACAGGAGGACCGTAAGTTCAAGATCAGACTCAGCAAAGTAGTGAAGCCCTAAGCAACTGAGTAAGAATATGTCTCAAAATAAAAAATAATAAAAAGGGCTAGGGGTGTAACTCAGTTGTAAAGCACCCCTGGGTTCATCTCCAGTACCACAAAAACCCCCAGTGCTTGGGCTACACCCCAGGCCAGGGTAAGGATAATGACTTGATATTGACATTTTTAAAGGTACATCTAGACTTGAGAAGCCTCATACTCCTTCATCAGAATCATCGTTCTGGCATGTAAATCACCTCATCGTCCTCATCCCTGGTTTACATCAGACAGCTTCTTGTTAAACACAGGAAGCATCCAGTCCTCAGTGTGTCATACAAAGCCCTTCAGATGTGGGCCCTTCTTACCTACCAGCCCTGCTGCCCATCAAACCCACTTCTCTGCCCTCTCTGGGTCAGCTGTCCTGAATCCTGAGCAGTCTCCCAAACCACCAGGCTATTTCACACGTTTGTGTTTTGTACCTGCCTAAACTGTCACTCATCTTCCCATCCTCCTGCCAAAAATAAAAGACGAGTCTTTCATAACTCCACTCAGTTGCAAGTCCGTTTGTGAAACCCGCCCTGATTCCCGCCCCCGAGGTACAGCTGACCTCTACCCCTTGGTGGAACCTCCAACAATGTCTGCCATGGCGCATGTAAGGTGTTTCTCTCCTAATTGACACATCAGTCTTTCTGCAGAGACTCTAACCTCCTTGATGTCCTCAACACCTGGGACATCAGTGCTCCATTATCTGCACTGAATAAAACAGTGATACAAGCAAGAGATACCACTCTCTTCCCAGGT
Source organism: Geosciurus inauris (assembly GCA_004024805.1). Lineage (NCBI taxonomy): Eukaryota > Metazoa > Chordata > Mammalia > Rodentia > Sciuridae > Geosciurus > Geosciurus inauris. Next base: position 14,090 of record PVHX01022016.1, on the reverse strand, counting down.
GGCTCAGTGTTCCTCCTCTTTCAGCAAAATAGTCAATATTCCTCCTTCCCAAACAAAAAAAGAAAGAAAGAAAGAAATGCCAGAAGCCACAGAGAAAAGTCAAATCATCTAACAGAAGGCTTCTTTCTTCAAAAAAGTCAATCTCATGGAGAATCCCAGTAACTGGAACCAGTTGGGATGTAGATCCAGGAATCCCAGAGGGATATGGTCCAGCACCAGATCTAAAGCCCACGGGTGCTGCAGCCACAGGAGTCCACTCAGCTGTGCTCATCAGTCCCCTGGGTGTCCTCAGCTAAACCTCCAGCAAAACCCCTGGGTAGGCTGGCCCTCCATCTCTTTCCACCACATCCTAAACCAGCCCAGGTGGGCAGTGACTTGGCTGATGGGCATGTCTCCCCAGCATGGAGCTTGAGATGAACACACAAATGCAGGAGCCTTAGGAATCTCAGAGGGAAGGGCCCTTGACTAGCTCCACTCTCCCCAGTGTGAGACGCTGCCATGTCCTGGGTAGTTGGAGTTGGAGTTGGAGGAGGCACAGGAGACCTTGAGTGAACTCTCCTAGCTCAGGGGAAAAAAAGTCACCCCTCCACTCCTCTTACTCACACCAGGGGTCTTCTTAATTTGCAAATCTATCAAAAAGCAAACCACCTTCAAAAGTTGCCAAGGGCCCGTTGTGATCCCCTCTGTCCCCACCTACCCTTCCGTGCTTCCTCTCCCCTCCACTTTGAACTCCATCTATTACAGAACAACACATCCTCAAACCCACCAGATTTCCCAAGCCTCCCTGCCTCAGCCCATGCCATTCCTTCTGCCTGGAACATCTTTCTCCCTCTCTTCTTGGAACTCTCTCCTATGTATCCTTCAGTTCTCAGCTCTATGTCCCCCAGACACATTGAGCCAGGTCTTCCCACAGCCGCCACACTCTGTCCTACACCATGGGAAATTTTGTAGCATTGTATCACTTTGGGGACAGATGGTGGCCACTCTTATATTTTTTCCTGGTTCCATCACTTTGTGACTGTATGACTGGCAAGTGGCTTAACTTCTCTTAGTCTCAGCTTCTCCCTCTATAGAACAGTGATCCTACCCACTGTCTGATGGAACAGATGAGATGATGTACGCAAGTCCCCTGCCAGGAACTCGGCACATGTGTTGAACAGGTGGAGAATGACACCTGCACCCAGGGACATATTTCTTTGCGTCAGGCTTCTCCAGAAGGCTAGACGTTACCTCCAGAAGGTGAACAGAGTGTGACAACTGTCCTGGTGTGCCCAGGCTGGTGACTTGCTAAGAAGGCCCTGGCACAGGCTCCTGAGAGCCATCCTTTGCCCTGCTCCTGCTCCAGGAGATCTGTGATGCCGTCAAGGGACTCAACGTGCAGCAGACAGGGTTGTTGAGAGCATGAGGCAAAAATATATATGTACCAGTGGTGGGGCAGGATCTGTAGGCACAGAGAAGGAAGTCCCTCTGCTCAAAAGACAACATAACCCACCATCACAGAGGAGGGGCTGGGGCGCAGCATGAGAAGAGGAAGAGAGGGAGGTTGGCAGAGGGGAGACAGGACTTAGAGGAGGCTGGTACATGAAAGGGCATGGGACGGACTCCCAGAGAGGAGAGGAAGTCACCCAGCCAAGAGCCCCTGGGTACCTGTGGCCATTCTCTTCTGTCTCCTGTTCTTCCACTCCTGGAGGTGAAAGGCAGGGGGAGGGAAAGCTGGGGAGACAGGCTGGAGCGGGGCAAGAGCAGCCTCATGAGTGGCCACGCTGAGAAGGGTGGACAGAATCCTGTGATTGTGGGAAGCCCACTAGGATTTTGGGTGAAGGAGGTCACACTTGGTTTGGGAAAGGAAAACAGTGGTTGTATGAAGAATGCCATGGAGGAGGGGTATGTGGAATGGGAAGGGAAAACTGGGGTGAGAGCAGAGGCCGGGGTGGAGGAAGGAGTGACTAGGGTGGAGGTGGGGGGCTGGGGTGGAGGGGAGTGGAGCTGGAGTGGGAGGGGAGGCTGGGGTGGAGGTGGAGGATGCTGAGGTGGGAGGAGAAGCTGGGGTAAAGAAGAGGAAGCTGGAGAGCAAGACACCAGGTAAAGAGAGAAGAATTTACTAGATTCTCTTCCATCTTGGTGGAAAAGAATGCCCAAGATTAAATAAGGAAGCTGAATAGCTCCAGAAAATTATCCTCTGAGTCTCCAAGTCCTGCCTGGGAGAAGAAAGTAGTCCTAGGATAAAACCTAGAAGATGGTGTTAGGCTCTCAGACACTAGACTTGGGAGGTTCCTCTGGCTTTGAGGAACTGGCATCTGTGATAGCAGCTTTTTGGTTCTTACTGGTAGGATAATATTCTGCCACACTCGGTGGACAGAGTGTGATAATTGTCCTGGTATGCCCAGGATTGTTCAGGCTTTAACACATTTAGCAAATCAAAAACAGTTGGTCACTAACTACATCCATTTGCTTAGCTCCTGGGGCTCAGGGCAGGGCCCAGCTTGTCAAAAACATTCAGCTAATTCTACTCAACAGGATAAGCCTAAGAGGATGGACACCACACTGTGAAAAGTGGCTACAGATGGGCTTTGGAAGGACAGACAGGTGACCTGGGACCTAATCCTCTGTAGACCTCTTCCCACACTCACTATCTCAAAAGCCCAGAACAAAATGAACCACTTCATCCCCAAACATGTCACTCTCCACGTGCTTTCCACCTCCTACATGTCCATCCAGAATGGACACCCTGTGCCTGGTCACTTGGTTTGAGAAAGCATTTACAACAGAGGGAACAAGGTAGGGATTCTGCTGCCAGTACAGTCAGAGGGAGATTCAGGTGCCCATCCACAAATGAGGGCTCTCTGCACATTGTAAACAGGTTGGCCTTGATCCTACCGATCACATCATTTTCATGGTCTATGTGTACAAACAAACACACTTATTTTATAATGCTGCAGTTTAAGGTTAGAAAAACATGGCCAAAAAATGTTAATTTATCATCTGGATGTCTTACAACAATATCAGCAGGCTGTCTTAAACCTCACACAGCCTCAGCTGAACTGCCTCTGGCACCCTTCTCTCCGAGTAACAGGTTGTTTCCAGCCTCCCGTGGACCATCATCGCTGGCTTCAGATTCTCCACTACAAACAGTTTACACGAAACCCTAATTATTATAGTCTTTAAAAGCAACACACAAAGCAAATAAGTCATTGAACACAGTCAAGCGGCGCGAACCGCCCAAAAGGGATGCGCGCCACTCCTGCCCAGCATATCCCCGGACTCTTCCCAGACTCGGACCCCGCCCACCTGCCAGGGCCCAGGTGTGGGCACTCTGGTTACCTTTTGGAGAAATGCCATCCTCGGCCTGTACTGCTGGCCCTGGTGTCGGATCGTCATCTTGGACCCTGGAAGGATCTACCACCACAACACAAATGGGAGAGAAGAGGGAAAGCCCCAAGTTCGCAAGCCAGCCTGGCCCGCCCAACCTGGGCGTCGACCGCGATGCGCGGGGCGGGGAGCGCGCAGAGCTCCGGCTGCCGCCTGCGGCCCCTAGACTCTCCCTCGCACCCGCCGACTTGCAAAGCAGCTGGAATCTGCGCCAGCCAATCAGCGAGCGGCGCCGCGGGTTCATTAGCATGTGCTGCGAGGGCGCGCACCTGCCACCAGGGGGCGGCGTCCGGCCCTACCTGTAGCCCGTGGAGCCTCAGGTGAGATCCGCAGATCAGGGATGCGCCGGCTGGGGATCTGTCGCAACGGGGGTGCCTTTTAACCTGGGAGAAGTTAGCTATAAAAGTGAGAGAAAAATCCTCACCAATAAAGCGCGATGGGATCACAGGCTTTCCTGTATCAGCTTTGCCCCTAGGCAGCTAGGCAACCTTGGGCAACTTCTTTAAACCTCCAAGAATCAATTTTCTTATGTGAAGAGTAAACATTTTTAAATGGGGTAATAATATCCAACAGAAAGATTCCCTTACCTCTGAATGGAGAAATGTGTAACACAGTGGTTGACTCCAAATAAATGTTGGGGGGGGGGGGATCAGAGATGGTGATTTATTGACACCAAATAACAAAAATTTGTAAAATCTTGGCTAAAATAAAGAGGTGAATGAAGTAGGGAGAGGAAGGCTGTAGAGCCTACTGAGCCAACTGTTGCATCTTGGGAAAATCATATTTTACTTCTTTGATTCTTAGTGTTGGTCTGGTTGGTTTGTTCGTTTTTAGTAAACTTTTAATATTTAGAGCAGTTTTAGGTTCACCGTAAAAGTGAGCAGAAGGGTTTAGTGTGAAGATTTCCCATATATCCTCTCCCCAGACATTCATGGTTTCCTTCTTGATCAACATCCCTACCTAAAGTGGTACACTTGTTACAATTGATGAACCTAAATTAACATATAATTAGTTTAGTGTTTTCATCTCTAGAAAAATAAAAGGTTGAAGCTCCTAAGTAACCAAGACCCTTTAGCTTTGTCGTATAAAGCCATTTCTCCTATTTATACTGGGTGGGTGGATGTTAAAGTGTAGCAATAAAATGTTTAACTTGGAAGAGGGTAGAGATTTACCTTAGGAAGGCACAGTCAGCCAATTTCCTTTTAAATTAGGGGTTGTTTCATTTTTTGCAGGTAATATTTACCTTAATAATCCGATGAGCACTGTAGACATTCTCTCAGGAAGACGCTCTCATGTGCACACATGCAACACTGGCTCAGGTTTGCAGACAATTTCAAAGGGTTTGTGGTTTGTTCCCTCTGGAGCCTTTTCAGTAACCCCTGATTCAGAACCTCTAATGCAGAGGACCTGGACGCTGCAGGGGTCTCTCTGTGCAGAGAAGCCCCATGAACACACTTTCCAGAACTCTGAGAAGCATGTTCAGGGAGCATCTTTTGGGCCTAGGGTCATAGAGAATACCCACGAGCAGACAAACCCTGAGGTTCCTTCTGGCTTCCACACTCCTTAATCCTATAAATCCTAAGCAGAAAGAAGATAAGTGACTGCCCTGATATGAAAGGCGAGAAAACAAATTATTCAGGAGCAAAGACAGGCAAAACTATAAGGAGTTTTGCTCAGTGAGAGGATAGGAGAAATCTTGGAAGGTCTGCCAACTGCCCTGTCCACCTCTCCTTCTATGGTGCTCAGCTCTTCAAGCAACCATGTTTTGTGGTACCCACCCTTAGCTCATTGGACCAGGGGATACTGGACATGCAACCCAGAGGCCAGTTCCTGGCCCATGATATGGCTACAATGTGGATCCGAAAAGCTTAGATGAACTTGCTAGATTATTACCTTTACAAAAGTCAAGTCAAGCCTGAGGGATATAAAGTCAGGGCCAAAGGAAACTGAGGCAAAATGCAAGCTGAAGTTAGGAGGTAGAAGAAATGAAAGATGAGTAAAAGGAGCAAATCAGAAAAGAGTGCGGCAGCCAGGTGCAGTGGTGCACATCTGTAATCCCAGCAGCTCAGGAGGTAAGGAGGTGGAGGCAGAAGGACCTCAAGTTCAAGGCCAACCTCAGCAATTTAGCAAGGCCCTAAGCAACTTAAAGAGACCATCTCAACATAAAAAGGGCTGGGGATGTGGCTCAGTAGTAAAATGCCCCTGGGTTCAATCCCTGGTAGAAAAAAAAATTTTTAAAAGCAAAGAAGAAGAAGAAAAAAAAGGGGAAGCAAACAAATTGAACAGGCCCAGAGCAGCAGCAGAGGTAAGCTGGGTCAGAGCCTTTCCAAGGCTAAGGGCATCTACCCATCTGAGTCTCTTTGTCTTGCAACTAGAAGGTCCCAATTTGTAATATGGTGTTCAAGCTTTAGGTAGTGTCCTGGGAGTAGGGTAGGGACAGATATAATTCCCATATTTATTTAAACAGCAAACATATTGTGTGCCAGGCATGTGCTAGAGTCTGGAATTCAAAGTAGAATATGACCCGGTCCTCACCAAGGAGCTCAGTTTGGTGGGCAGAGGGAAGAATGCTTGCACAAAAATGGCATAAAACAAAATCTGCTGGGTATCCAGATTCCACAATACAGGGCTTTATAGAAGAGGATCAGGGAGGACAAGATCAGGGAGGCTTCCTGGAGGAGAGGTCTTGAAGGATGATGGGGAGTCAACCAGGTGAGAGGGCACACAAAGTTACCCCACAGACACCAGCAACCAGAAAAGGTGCAGAGACAAGGATCAGAATATTTGGAAGGTGGGGACAAGGAGTTTGCTGGACACCAGATCACAACGTTGGTGCCATTTGGAGGGGCAGAGTACTAACTTCCAATCCTGTGACTCAGATGAGCGTACATGCCACAATCCTCATTGTCTCGGTTGTCCTTGATGTCATGAACACCACCAACAAAAGGGTGTGACTCAGGGCCTAAAGTGGAGTCACTCTGCCCTGGATATTACACACTGTGATCGATGACCTTGTCCTCATAGAATAAAGCCTCACTGTGGTACGATGATGGGTCATGCACCAGAAACAGCAATGCCCTTTAAAATCCAGGTCCAAGAACATCTCAATAAAATGTCCTGACACTCTCAGCCAACTCAATGATTTAGTCCAATGCGCTGTACCGAGTGCTGGGCTCTCAAGCTTAAGACACACTCCCTACCCTCATGCCCCTCTCACAGTCTAGGAGAAATGATAGACAGAACTTTAAATAGTTCATTCCAACATGAGGGAAGTATCAGCCCACTTCCAGGCAGAGACTTCCATGAAGGAGCCACTGGAGCTGCAGATGTGTCCAGAAGAGAGCAGCTGCAAGAAGCCATTACCATTTCCCAAATCCAAAGGGAGGCAGAGCGGGAGCCCTGGTGGAGGTACTGCCTTCATGGAGGGGCATAGTCATTGCCAGAAAGGAAGCTGGGGAAATAAATAGCCATCTCTCTCTCATTCTGTCCTCAGTCTCCTGTGGGTGCCTCCCTTTGTCCAGCTCTGACCTGAATCCAAAGGGCAATGAAGCCTGGGTGACCCAGTCTTTTAGGGTCAGCCCTAGGAAGCACGAAGTCAGGCGGCAAAGTGCAAAGGATCTGGGGGATGAAGGGACACGGGAGGCAAATGTGAACAGGCAGGACAAGGGGTTAAGTATCTGTTATGGTGTGGATGCCCAGAGATGTCCTGCGTTCTTTTCATCCTGTGTCCAGCTCGGGCTGTCCCGAGCACTTTGGACAGCTCCAAAACAGCACTGTCCACACCTCCCTGAACGGTCGTCTCCCTGACTCAGACAGAAATAGTGTCCAGTTCTCCTGACTCCCTGGGCCACTGGACATACTATACCACCATGTGCATTCATATGATTCTGTCTGAAGTTGTATATATTATATTTGCAATTCTAAAAAATGAATCATACAGAGGGGAAAACTCTCTTAGATGCTGAATGTTTTTTCCCAGCTCCTGTTAGAGAGCTAACAGTTCATGAATGCTTCTGGTAGGGAAGCCACAGGATCTTATGTCCCACAAAGTGAGCCTGCTCTCTGGACAGCTCAGCTCAATGAAACAGTAGTCGAGCTAACTACACCCACCCTTCTCTCTAGTTCCACCTTCTCCACAAAGAAACTATTTTAGCCCGCCAGAAACTGGCCACACCTGGTGGCTTTCAGTGCTTGATTATGTAGAAGAGAATAAAGGAATTGCACTTTCTGGAAGGTTTCCTGCCTCTCCCTCACCCAGAGGGAGGTTCAGAAACTATTTTAGCCTAGTGGCGACCACCACAAAACACAATCCTATAGTAAAGACACTGTCCCTGGTATCCTTCTTATCCTAAATTAAATTAACTGGATGCATTCAGAGATAATATCTTTCACCAGCATTACTAAAGGCGAGCATAGCAAAAGAGAACAAAATCAGGCCTTACTGTCCCTCTCCGCCTCCCAACTCAGCAGTCTGCACTTTCGTCTCTCCATGGACCAAGTCACACTGGAACAGTTGAATGGCATCTGCTACTTTTGCAAAAGAGTATAATTATTTTTCATTACACAAAATTTGAAAGTATAGAAGTCTTTTTAAATAGCACTGTGGGGAAGATATTTTTACAACTTGAAATAGGCTTTGGATTTAAGGTGGAGCTGAGGTCCAGGTGGAGTCAAGGCTTCAAGACCCAAGATGTGCATCCTGGTCCCCACTCCGCCTCTGACAAGGTGGTTAGTTTCTACAATGTAATTTCTGAAAGTTTACTTTTATTGGGGTATAATTGGTGGTGGCGCAAGCAACTCAGGAGGCTGAGGCAAGAGGATCACAAGTTCAAGGACAATCCGGGCAACTTAGAAAGACTCTCTCAAAATAGAAAAAAAATAAAAAGGGTTAGAGATGTAGCTTAGTGTTAGAGCACCCCTGGATTCAATTCCCAGTACCAACCACGAAAAAAAGATATAATGGGTATACAATAAGCTGTTCTTATTTAAAGTATACAATTCAGTTTGTACACAGACATACACACACATATAAAACAATATATTCAATCAAGACAACATGGGGAATATATGTCCCCTTTTTGACTCCTTCCCCCGCTATTCCCACACAATCACTGATCTGCCTTCTGTCACTATGGATTGGTTGGATGGATGACTTGGATGAAGTTACCTACCTCTTTGATTCTCTTGTTTTTCACTAGTAAAAAGAATCACACTTGATAAATGTCAAAATCCTTCTCCCATTTTAAAATCCCATTATTTTGATATTCTAAATAGAATTTTTGAAAAATCAGTGAACCCTAAAGGGTAACAGAGTGAGATTTAGTGATCCCTACAAAGTGAGCACCTCTGGACTTAGAGCAGTCACCCCAAAATGGAGTGTCATGTCCATTAGCAGGCATGCAGAAGATCTGAGCACTACCAATAACATATCCCAACCATTTCTGCCACAGGAATCAGAAAGGGATGTGAGTAGGGTGTGGGCAAGAGGAACTCACTTCAGGAAAAGAGACCCCAGGAAAATTTGCTACTTGTACCCCATTTGTATTAATCTTACCAAAACCCCCTTCTTCTGCCCAACACCTTATCCTGCAAATCCTACTTACATACACAGGAGGCACAGCAGCTGGGCACACTCTTGACACTGACCCCCAAGATCTTCCTGGGGCTGTGGCTTCCTTGGTAAACTGCAGATGTTCCTCCCCATCCTATAATGGGCCTGCTCAAGCACCACAGCCGAAATCCCAGACCCACCTTTGTGAGGAGCCAAGAGCAGCAGGGAACAAATGTCATACCTACGGCTTTCCAAACCAAGGGATTTTCCAAAGTTTCTGCCCCTTCTGCCTTATTCCCTTGATTTTTCCAAGAATGGAAATGTATGGCCAGGTACAAGAAAATGACATATAAGAGATGCAAAGAGGATAAAAACATTAACCCCAGCCAGGCATGGTGGCTCACACCTGTAATCTCTGAGACACAGGAGGCTGAGGCAGGAGGATTGCAAGTTCAAGACTAGCCTCAGCAACTTAGTGACACCTGAAGCAACTTAGTGAGACCCTGTCTCAAAATAAAAAATAAAATGGGCTGAGGATGTGGCTCAGTGGTAAACACCCCTCAACGCCAGGTTCAATCATCAGTTTTTTTTTAAAAAGATTAACCCCTGAAAGAATTTTAGAATTTTAAAATGTATTACTTCCACCTTATTCAAATGTTGTGGTTGAAGGTCTACTTTCCCCATGTTCATTTCTCTTTGTGTGCATCTAAAATCACTCTATCTATCTTGCAATATATCAATCTTTCTATCATCTATTGCTGTCTCTCAATACACAAACTGAACCTTGAGAAAGCTAATTCCGCTCTTTCCCCTTCTCTCTTATGTCTTTAGTAGATAGCCCTTCTGGGTTCAAAACTCAAGCTACCCTGCAAACACAAAGTTGAATGTTTGCAAAAAGTACAAACTGTCCTGTAATCCCAGTGGCTCAGGAGGCTGAGGCAAGAGGATCATGAGGCAGCCTCAGCTAAAGCGAGGCGCTAAGCAACTCAGTGAGACCCTGTCTCGAAATGAAATACAAAAAAAAGGGCTGGGATGTGGCTCAGTGGTTGAGTGGCCCTGGGTTCAATCCCCAGTACCCCTCCAAAAAGTACAAACCCTTAGGAGAGGAGGGAATGGAGGTGACTGTCAAGGAGGACGGGGCATACCTCCTGGGTATATACCCAAACCATTGAATAGGACACTTTAAAGGGGTGAGTTTCACAGTTTCTCAGTTTCCTAAAAATACAAACTCAGAGAACTAATTTTCCTGGAGGACCGTCACTGTGCTGCCCCTGCCTTGCTCAGATGTCTTTAGTGCCACCTGCATGGGCTTCCTTCTCTCCTGGTCTGGTCCAGTCTGATTTTCCAGGCACAACATCACTGTGCCTCAACATGAAGGTCCTTTTCCAGCAAGGATTGGTATTTGCTTTTTCACTAGCAGGGGTAGATTTCCCCACCTTTAGCTCTTTTCTCTTGCTACTGTTCTGTTGAAAATTCCCTCCTCCATATTTCTGGCAAATGAAATCCCATCTCTGCTTCTGCTGCTTCAAACCCCGGGCCAGGTGGCATCCTCTGAGGAAATGCCTCCCTTCTCAGGCAAGAGCTGTTTTCCACCCACGACTTCAAGCTGTAGATCATGGTCCCCTATCTGATCCCCACCTAGTCAGTGAGTTTCATCCAGGGCGAGGGGAGCCAGGGTATTATGAGCAGTTGTTTCTGGGGTTTTGTTTTACATTTTGGAGGAGAGGTGATCTGTGTCACTGCCGACTCCTGTGGTGTAGATACTTGTAGCAGCTTGACATCACTGACCACAGTCACTGCAGAGGAATTGAGCACAGGTGCACATACTCAGCTGCAGTGAGCGGGCACCAACTGGCTGCGAGAAGCCAGGGTTCCTATGTCTTTCTCCCAGCCTCCCAGGCCAGCCCTAACCCACCACCCCTTCACCATCTCCCCTGCACTGCTGGCCTTGTCCTTCTGCTGGGCCCTCAGGAGCATTCTTCATGAATGGTCCTCTCAGTCCTTATGGAACATTCCACCAGATCTTCTGAAGAGCAGCTGGGCTTGTTCTCTGTAGGGAGGTTCCTTTGCTCCCCTGTCGTTGTTCCTACTTCTAGGCTGGCATTAGGAGCCCCCCCACACTTGACATGGTCACCTCTGTGCCATTAGTCTTCCGTTTTCATGCTGAACACTTCCTCCTTGAGACTCATGCACCAATTTGACCACACCCGGTCCTCCTTGCTCTCATTTGTCCTCCTCCAGAATTCCTCCAGAACTTGGCACCTTACCCATGTCCTCCTCTTATTATCAGCCTGGGTGATTTCATGGTCCTAGTGGGTGACCCAGAAAACTCCCAAGTTTCATGGGCCCTTGACCTCCTCCTTGCCATTGATTGTTGCATCTCTTTAGCTTTAGCCTAGGGCCATGTGTGGGTCAGGCTAGCTTGGAAACCCTTTCTAATTAGTGGTGATTGTTTGGCTCCTGATGATACTGGATGGGTGATGGGTGATACGAACAAAACTCCCCTTGACCTACACCCACCTGAGACTTAAAAAATTCTTAGAGTTGGAAGACATAGACAGGAGCATTAGTTTACAAATGAATTTAGTAGATCTCATTTACAACTTTGGACCATGAACATCAAGGCTTCAAACACCACAAGGACACCCAGTTCTCTGCTCCTTGAGATAACTTCTTTGGTTTATGGGACAATTCTAGTTGCTAGAAAGCTTTTGCACTGAGGCCTAATTGGTCTTTATTTTTATTTATTTTTGTGGTGCTGGGGATTAAACTCAAGGGTGCTCTACCATGAGCTGCATTGCCAGTCCTTTTTAGTTTTTATTTTGAGACAGGGTCTCACTAAGTTGGTGAGGCTGGCCTTGAACTTGTGATCCTCCTGCCTCAGCCTCCCGAAAGCCTGGGAAGCCTAAAATGGATAATGAAAGTGGGTAAGTGGATGTTGAACAGGACTGGATGCTGGACTTAGAGGGCAAGTTATGGGAGTCCAAGCTCCAGAGATGATCCACCTCCTCCATCCAAATTGTCTTGCTGTATCTTAAGACCACTCTCCACTATGCCATGCACGTGTGAAGTTTCGCACCTGAATAACTGGGCTTGCAGATCTCCTGATATAGATTTGATCCTCTCTGGAGAGAATAGTTAGCTCTCCTGCCAATCCACAAGGGAAGAGATGAAAATGGAAGCAGTCATTCAGAAAGTGGGCCTTAGGTCCAAGTCTGTTCCTAGTAATCATCTGACTATGTATGGGAGTCAGTCCAGGGCTAGGAAGAACTGAAGTCTGCAATCCCTATGGATCAAGGAGTTTTTGCAAGAAAATTTTCTAGCTTCATGTGGTTCCTTCCAGTTACCTTTTCTTCAGTCATCAGGATTTATTACATTTTCATTAATACAACTTTCTCTGCTGTATTAGAGAGTATTCAGTGTGTTCAACAAACATTTATTGAGCATTATTTCTGGAACCAGATCTGTGTTCAGCACCCAAGGTACAAAGGTGACTAGGACACAGTCTTGCTCTCAGAGCATTTCCAGTAGGAAAGGAATATATAAAATTTAATTCCTGGGATCATGATGTAAATGATATTGAAATATGTGGAAGAAAAAAAAAAGAAGATTAAAAAGAGGCAATTTGATAAGAAACTGCTAGAAATAGGAAATATTGTCCAGAGCCCTAGAGGTAAGAAACAATAAATAATGGGCCAGGGTCACACCTATAATCCCAGTGACTCAGGAGGCTCAGGCAGGAGGATAGCAAGTCTGAGGCCAGCCCCAGCAATTTAGCCAGGCCCTATCAAGTTAGTGAGACCTTGTCTTAAAATAAAAAGGGCTGGGGATGTGGCCCAGTTGTTAAGTACCCAATAAAAGGGATGATGGTACATGGGCATTCTAACTGCTTCATTCACTCAGTCCTCACTACAGCCCTATGAGTTCGGTGTCTCTTACTAATGTGCTCATTCAACAAATGAGTATACTGAGACTCAGAGAAGCTAACGACAAGCAGAAGTTCCTGCACCTGTTAAGCAGCAGAGCCAGGAAGAGGGCTCTTACAGTCTGGCTCCTGACCGTGTTTTACTGACCAAGCCTGAATCATGTGCCAACCCCAAAAGTGTGCTAGCCAGTTTCCCATAGAAAAATCCTATGGTTAAAATCAGGAAAAGGAAAACTGACATGTTGGGCAAGCAAAATCAACAGTTGTCCATTGTAGAATCGCTTCAAAATGCAGCTTCTTCTTTCTGTTGCATTATTTGCTTAGAGTAAATCTTCCACAAGTGGCATCCCATGGGTCACACCGTAAACACAACGAATGGCTTTTGATGTAAAACACCGAGTTCCTCGACAGGATTGCACACATTTACATTCCGTTCACCCAGAATGAACTTATTTCATCACTCTTTTTTGTGTGGGATGCAATGCATAGTTTAAACCTTCTACCTTTGCTAGATTAGGTAGTTTTTTCTATTTGCAGAGAAAATAAAAATAACAGCATGTAAAGCTGGCTAACTTGAACCTGTGAATTAACAAATGAGCCAGTTGAGGGCCTGGAGTGAGTGTAAACACAAGTGTGCCTGTCCATGCCTGTGATATTAGGGGATAAGAAGGGTGGGTCCGTGAAAAAGACAGGAGAGCAGCGGTCTGGGACCAGTTGGGTTCAAGTTCCAAAGCTGCTTCACATGTGACACTTTTTTTAGGACCATTTCAGTTGTATTGTTACACAAAAGTTAGACTTCGCCTCAATTTTTTAATAATGTATGTATGCATACACTGCAAGAGGAAAAAACAGCCAGAAAACTGTTGCATGGGGGGGGGGGGGTAGCCTGTTGTATTCCTGAATATTCATTTTTTAAAATCGTGATAGGAGCAATTTCTGATCCTCTGCTGCTGGTGCTGCCAGATGCGTACGATAGGAAAGGGACCCAAGAGAGGCAGACCCACACCCCTGGGCTTTCTGCCGGGTTTCTTTCCGCCAAGCCGCGTTAGACCCCGGACCATCGAGATGTGGAAACCTCCCGTCTCCTAGAGGGGAAGAAGGCTCCGGGGGGCGGGCTTCCGCCGGGGCCTACTTCCGGCCCCGCCTCCTCGCCGCTTAGACGTGTTGTGTAGGCTGCCGGCGTTGCGTTCTCCTGGCTTCTGGCTCCGGGCACGCTGGAGGGTCTGCTGGGTGGGTGCGGACCCG